>ML808517.1:86690-115133 GCA_009831015.1 Picea engelmannii | reverse complement strand
ATGATTGATCCACCAAAATGAATCTCCTTGACGATACCTTTCCAACGAGATATCACATGCCTAAAACGAAGATCGTATGCAAAAGTTACGACCACGGGAAGTTGATGTACTCACTTACCCAAATAGAGCCCACATGACTTTTGGCGCTTCATCTCCTAGGGTTAGGTTTTTGGATGTCTATGGTTTTTGGAATTCCATTTTATTGTAAAATGGCCTATAGAGCCTCATTGTAATCATATTCTTGCAAATGGGAGTATCCGTCACATCTCTTCTCAGAGATAAGCTGCCACCATTCTAGCGAGTCTTTCACTTTGTATTTTTACAGTCTCTGTACATTTCTTTCATTAATAGAAATTGTGTATTACTGTATATATGTGTTTATGGTTGCATCTCTGATACATTTATGTTATATTATTGAATATATGTGATATCTCTCTTCATTTCTTTATTATATCTCTTCTCTCATTTCATGCCGAAAATAATCTGGATCAGTGGTATCAAAGCAGGATGCTCTTGATAGAAATTTGGGTATCGAGCTTGTCTCTCTTGAAGAAAATCACTCTCACAGACCCTAGAAACCCTCAATGGCGGAAGAAAAGAAAAATGATGGAGCAGATGATCTTATCAATTTGTTGCTTGAGCAAGCTCTCACGCGACAGAGGGACGAATTGATCGAGAATTTTCCCCACATCCTTCAACTCCTGCCGATAGCAGTAGGCACATCTTCATCAAGCGGCCACTTTGGAGGCACCTCGCCTTTCAAGGTACAAGTTAATTTTGATATTCCTGTATTTGAAGGACAGATAGATCCAGAAGCCCTAGAAAAATGGTTAACTCTGCTAGAAGGTTATTTCTCTGTTCACAATTTTTCCGACAAAGAAAAGATTAGCTTCGCACTCCTTAAAGCTCTCCCTCGTGTCAAACATTGGTGGGAAACTTACTAGGAGCAAAGTTCCACAGAGGAGTCTTGAATATATGGGGCCGATCCCACTTGGAATTGTTTTGTGGATGTGGTAAAGGAACAATATTACCCTATTGGCAACTATGAGGACCAGTACATGATATGGACCACACTGCTGCAAGAGAGGGGCCAAGGAGTTCCAGAGTTCACCAATACCTTCCATACCTTGCGCACCAAGGTGGGTATCAAATATTTCGAGTGACATTTGGTTCTGAAATACCGTGGGGATCTACACAGATACATCCAGACTGAAATGGATTTTCTGGAAATCTCATCACTCAGTGCTGCTTATCGATATGCTATTAAAATCGAGAAGAAATTTAAGCACCAGAACAAACGGGATTTCGGATTAGTAAATCTGCAACAACCAAAGTATGACAAAGACATCCCTAACAAACAGTCTCCCAAAAACTAGACCAAGACATAGGAAAAGAAGGGTCATGGGAAGACAAAGAAGGACACAAGAAAATGGTGCAATTTCCACAAAATCCCCTGGAACAACATCGATGAATGTCCCTCAAAAAAGTCATTGGTGGCTGAGATCAAAGACAAGGAGCTGAACCCTGATTCAAAATATGATTAGGAAAAAACTGGTAAAGGACAAATCATTTACGTAGACCAGAAGAACCAATAGATCCTGAAGAGGGGAAGTGCCTTTTTCATTCACAGATGTGGCTGAAGGGGATCCCGCTGCATTTTATTGTTGATAGCGGAAGACATAAGAACCTCATCTCAGTGGAGGTCGTCAAACAATTGGGATTGTCGAAAACACCACACCTGCAACCATACAACATTGGGTGGCTTCACCAAGGACGATATCTCCATGTCAGCTAGCAATGCCGATTTTCCTATGGCATCTAGGCCTTCAAGGATGAGGTATTATTTGATGTTTCCCCACTGGATGTATGTGATGTTCTCTTGGGCCAGCCATATATGTGGAAGTGCCTTGTTGTTTATGAGTCTCGACCTCGTAGTGTCATTGTTACTTTGGGGGTCATATCTATAGAATAACAGAGGTAGTTCTGAATATTGTTCCACCTAAAAAGTGTCGCAAGGCAGTATCTCATACTACAAAATTTATCTTCTTCACAATCTGTTGAAAAAGAGAACAACAGGACACTGCAACCACTATAGCCTTGCCCCAAGCACCTTATATCCAATAGAACCCGGTCAAAAAGGCTACAACAAAGCACAAAGATTCCTTCTTCACACTGTCCTCTCATGTATCTCAACTTGTTGAACAACCTTAGCCTCAACAGGTTCTTGACATACTTCCACAAACTGAGCAGTGCGATGTCTCCAACAATACAAGAAACTTACCAAGATGTAGATCCAACAAATGCTTTTCCCTCTCCCCCGAGAACTCAACGCATTGGAGACAATTTCTTCCTAAGGAGGGAGCATAGATCTAGGTGGATATCGGTGGCCACCCACCTCTTTCAACTGGCTCAAAATATTTTTTTGGCAATTTACTATTTTTAGTAGGTTTTAACTTCCGGGGCCATTTTGAGGGCCTAAATGAAGGTTTTTTGATATTGAGGTTCTCAATGATGGCCAAAGGAATAACTCAGCCCCAAATATTATTCTCCTCGACGATACCTTTCCAACGAGCTATCACACGCCTAAAATGGAGATTGTATGCAAAAGTTACGACCCCGGGAAGTTGATGTACTCAATTACCCAAATGCGGCCCACATGACTTTTGGCGCTTCATCTCCTAGGGTTAGGTTTTTGGATGTCTAGGGTTTTTGAAATTTTGATTTATCATAAAAATGCCTTCATAGCCTCATTGTAATCATCTTCTTGTGAATGCAAGTAGCCGTTACATCTCTTCTCAGAGATAAGCTGCCACCATTCTTGCGAGTCTTTCACTTTGTATTTTTACAGTCTCTGTACATTTCTTTCATTAATAGAAATCGTGTATTACTGTATATTTGTGTTTATGGTTGCATATATGATACATTTATGTTATATTATTGAATATATGCAATATATCTCTACATTTATTTATTATATCTCCGCTCCCATTTCGTGCCGAAAATAATCCAGATCAGTGGTATCAGAGCAGGCTGCTCTTGATCATTTTTTTCAGTGCATGTCCTAGACGAGGTCCGAGTATAGAAAGTTGGGTCTCGAGCTTGTATTTCTTGAATACAATCACTCTCGCACACCCAAGAAAAATCAATGGCGGAAGAAAATAAAAACGACGGAGCAGACGATCCTATCAATCTGTTGCTTAAGCAAGCTCTCACGTGATAGAGGGATGAAATGATGGAGAATTCTTCCCACATCCTTCAACACCTTCCAATAGAAGAATGTGAATCTTCATCAAGTGGCCACTTTGGAGGCACCTCGCCTTTCAAGGTACAATTTAATTTTGATATTCCTGTATTTGAAGGATAGATAGATGCAGAAGCCCTAGAAAAATGGTTAACTCTGCTAGAGGGTTATTTCTTTGTTCACAATTTTTCCGACAAAGAAAAGATCAGCTTCGTACTCCTTAAAGATCTCCCTCATGTCAAACATTGGTGGGAAACTTATTGGGAGCAAAGTTCCATAGAGTATTCTGGAATATATGGGGTCGATCCCACTTGGGATTTTTTTGTGGATGCGGTAAATGAACAATATTACCCTGTTGGAAACTATGAGGACCAGTACATGAGATGGACCACACTGTTGCAAGAGAGGGGCCAAGGAGTTCCAGAGTTCACCGATACCATCCATACCTTGTGAACCAAGCTGGGTATCAAATACTTCGAGTGAGATTTGGTTCTGAAATATTGTGGGGCTCTACACAGATACATCCAGACTGAAATGGATTTTCTAGACATCTCATCACTCAGTGTTTCTTATCGATATGCTTAAAATCGAGTAGAAATTTAAGCACCAGAACAAACAAGATTTCAAATCAGTAAATCTGCAACAACCAAAGTATGACAAAGACAGTCCTAACAAACAGTCTGCCAAAAACCAGGCCAAGACACAAGAAAAGAAGGGTCATGGGAAGACAAAGAAGGACACCGGAAAATGGTGCAATTTCCACAAAATCCCATGGCACAACACCGATGAATGCCACTCAAAAAATTCATTGGTGGCCAAGATCAAATACAAGGAGCCGAACCCTGATTCAGAATCTGATTATGAAAACACTGGTAAAGGACAGATCATTGACGTAGACCCCACTACTATTGTCACAACCGCAACAATTCAACCAGAAGAACCAACAGATCTTGAAGAGGGGGAGTGCCTTTTTCATTCACAGATGTGGGTGAAGGGGACCCTACTACATTTTATTGTTGACAGCAGAAGCCAGAAGAACCTCATCTCAGCGGAGGTCGCTAAACAATTGGGATTGTCGAAGACACCACACTCGCAGCCATACAACATCGGGTGGCTTCACCAAGGACGAGATCTCTGTGTCAGCCAACAATGTAGATTGTCATACGACATCCAACCCTTCAAGGACAAGGTATTATGTGATGTTTTCCCACTAGATGTTTATGATGTTCTCTTGGGCCAGCCATATATGTGGAAGCGCATGTTATTTATGAGTCTTGACCTTGTAGTGTCATTGTTACTTTGGGGGGCTCATCTCTACAGAATACTAGAGGTAGTTCTGGCTATTGTTCCAACTAAAAAGTGTCGCAAGGTAGTATCTCATACTGCAAAATTTAGCTTCTTCACAATCTGTTCAAAAAGAGAACATCAAGACACTGCAACCACTACAGCCTCACCCCAAGCACCTTCTATCCAACAGAAGCAGGTCGAGAAGGCTGCAGAAAAGCACAAAGATTCCTTATGCACACCATCCTCTCATGTATCTCGACTTTTTGAATAGCCTCAGCCTCAACAGGTTCTTGACATACTTCCACAAACTGAGCAGCGCGATGTCTCCAGCAATACAAGCAACTCACCAAGATGTAGATCTAGCAAATGCTTTTCCCTCTCCCTCGGGAATTCAATGCAATGGATACCATTGCTTCCTAAGGAGGGAGGATTGATCCAAGTGGATATCAGTGGCCACCCACCTCTTCCGACTAGCTCAAAACAGTTTTCTGGCAATTTTGGCAATTTACTATTTTTAGCAGGTTTTAACTTTCGGGGCCATTTTGAGGGCCTAAATGAAGGTTTTTTGAGATCGAGGTTCTCAATGATATTTGAAGACATTATTGAGCCCCCAAAATTAATCTCCTCGATGATACCTTTACAACGAGCTATCACACGCCTAAAACAAAGATTGTATGCAAAAGTTACGACCCCGAGAAGTTGATGTACTTACTTACCCAAAGGGGCCCACATGACTTTTGGTGCTTCATCTCCTAGGGTTAGGTTTTTGGATGTCTAGGGTTTTTGGCATTCCGGTTTAGAGTGAAAATGCCTTCAGAGCCTCATTGTAATCATCTTCTTGTGAATGCAAGTAGCCGTCACATCTCTTCTCAGAGATAAGTTGCCACCATTCTAGCGAGTCTTTCACTCTGTATTTTTACAGTCTCTGTACATTTCTTTCATTAATAGAAATCGTGTATTAATATATATCTGTGTTTATGGTTGAATATTTGATACATTTATGTTATATTATTGAATATATGCGATACCTCTCTGCATTTCTTTATTATATCTCTGCTCTCATTTTGTGCCGAAAATAATCCAGATCAGTGAGGCCTATGAGAAACTCTCTCCAGGTGCGAGAGGTTGTTGGGGAAGTGATTTATCCCAGAGGGAGTTCAAAAACAACTACAAATCTCTAAGAATTCTTGATCTGTCCTATTGTTGAAACACTGGAAGGGAGGTAGAGAAACTGATGGACTATGGTACAATGAAGGTGTATATTCTAGGGGTGGGACAGGCATGTGGGGAATGAAAGTCTGTGGGCGATGGGCATAAGTAGCCCCCTTGGACGGAATCATTTGTGTTGCATTGCGGAGATTTCCATAGTCTCAACCTAGCCTAGGATTTCCTTTCCTTGGATGGATTTTAGTCCCATCTTGGGGGTGACCCACTTATGATAGCTTGGAGCAGTGTGGTCTAAGGATGGGAGGTTCATGGAAGGTCTTCATGCAGTTGTTGGTCTTCTCATAAAATAATAAGTACCAATTCTATGTTAATTGTATGTTGTGTATATTGTACATGTGTTATAATGTTATTAGACTTGCATGTATATATTGCATGTATGTGTTTATTGTCACTTCCACATGAATATGTGTATGAGCATAATGTTTATCTCTATTTAAATTTGCATTATATATATATATATATATATATATAGATATATATAGATATAGATATATAGATATAGATATAGATATAGATATGTTTTTGAACTCAAACAGAGCATGCATAACCCARTGGCTTAATACTGGGGTGTGCTACAGATCTATATCAGAGCAGTTTGGTTTTGAGTAGTGGTGTTGTTCCTRGCCTGGGTGGCATGGGAAAACTAAAAATTGGTATAAGAGCCCATGGTTTCAAAACTGAACGTGGATGGGCCAAAAATGTGGAATTTGAGGTAAAAATTCCACAGGGATTTGATGTACAGAGTGCCAGAGTGGTGCTAAGAGAGATCCCAGGTGGTATTGGGAAGCTCATGAGGTATAGCGGTTTGATAAACCACGACAGACATGGTATTGGGCCAGAAAGTTAAATTTGGGTCATTGGATCTGTTCGGAAGAAGAAATATCCCCCACAACCATCATATCTGGAGAAGGTGCAGGGAGGTTAAACACATAAGTCCTTCATACTTTTCCCCTCTATGGCTAGGGGTAAACCACAATCGACAAAACTGACTGCAGAAATCAACTCTAATATCAAATATTCTATATAAGAAAATATTCTAACAAGACAACATAGGAGGTCTACCTCGTCTAGACGTTCGATGAAGTCCACCATTGAGCAATTATCTCAAATCAATATACCTACAACTAGTCCTCAACATCCAAGCAATGCAAGCATATGGTGATAATATATGATGTTAGCAGATTCAATAGCATAATCCATAAACATTCATAAAAAATATGCCCATGGAATAATAATTCAAATATTTGTGAGATATTAACTGGACGAGAAAAGAGTATTTCCATTAAGATATAATAAACATAAATGAATGAGTTACAGACTTTTGTGTCATCATGGTTATAAACTGAGAAACTAAGTTCCTTCCAGCTAGGCATCCAACACTTCAATCCTCCACCAAAGGAAAGCTCATATAAGAGAGACCATGAAGTTCTCAATCAGTAAGGGAAGAGCTTGGGGGTTGAACAATATGTTCAGACTTAAAGGAAAAATGGATGCAGACGCAATGTGAAGTGAATAATTCTCCAAAGTAACTTTGCTCTCAAAGTTGATTTTTTTCTCTCCTTTTCCATAGCTCGTATTTGGCCCATTTATAGACTTCAAGTGGAATTAAAAGGCTGATTCAAAACATTTCCAGTATATGGAAGGCCAAGGATCATTGATATCATGATGTTACATGGAAATGCAACACCATTTTTCAATTTTGGGAACATTTCCCGATGTACATAGGATGTAGTGGTGCAACCTACATATACACATGTTGTAATATAGGTAGGGCGTGTATATGTGGAAACGTTATTTTTTTATCTTTGGGATTTGAAAAAAGGGACTTCAAGTCTGCATAGGGAAATAAAAAAAAATCCTTCTGTGCAACATTTCATGGGGTGAGGCAAATATTTCTATAACAGATGCCCCCTAATGTGTGAGGTCAGAGGAGTATTTGTGATGGCCAAAATACATTATAAAAACCTAGAAGTGGAGTAATGGGGACCCAGCTGGAAGAACTAGTTGCTCATTATGATCTGTATTGAATTTGGATACATGGATGCCAATCTGAATTACACTGTAGATCCATGTGAACATATACCAAACAACTATCCATGGCCATGAATAGGAAAATACAAATGCGGTTACATGCCAAAGGTTGTCATAGTCACAATCAAGGGCCAATAAAACTAGTCTCAAAATCAATCTAATGACATCTCTATACAATGGAGTACAATCTGATATCCCATGATCACTGAAGTCACATAGGTACTGGTCCAAATGAAATGGTAGCAACAACTCAGGAAACTTGCAGATACAAATTGATGTCCTCAATTCTTCTACATAATCCGCCAAATGTGCAAGCCCACATCGTGTGAATAAAGGAGTTGATGTCGAATATAATGATACTTCGTTTGATTACCGATCATTGAGGTATATCATTAACAAATGCAAGATAAATTACCGATGATGAAAGTAGGTATCAAGGAACCGAGTACATTCTTACAAGTGTGAATAAAGGAGTCAATGTCGAACACTTGAAGAATCCATCGATTAGGAGACATTGATGTATTCCCAATTGTTGATGGTGAGATAACCTGTGATGCAGGAGAATCACTCCACCTCAACAATGTGCTAGCGTTCCAACACATCATCACACATTTCATATTAGGAGAGGAATTGACCCTCCCATTTTTAAATTCAAAATATGATCCTTTGGGGATTTTTGTTGTAAGGTCATAAGAAACGAGCCATACCTTTGTATAGGTAGTGGATAGGGTCACCTTAAATGGTTGAGCTTAAGAAGGCCTAGATCGTAGTCAAGTCTAGATAACCATTCAATGTAATGAAGCTATAGGAGTATGGTGTCTTAACTGAGACATTGATGGCACTAAGGCGGTGAAGAGGATAAGCTCATAGAGCCCTCTTTTGTAAAAAGGAGAAAGAGAGATATTTTTGTATGACAGAGGTCTTAGAAGAAGAACTCAGAATAGAGTTAGGTTAGGAGAACTTGAGAGAATTGATACTCTATTACAGTCCAGTTTTTGTAAACATCTGTATAGACACACAAATATAATAGAAAAGTTTTTTTTCCTGCATATAGTGTGTTTATGTATTTTTGTTCATTATTATGTTTTAATGTATTTCATGGTTTGAATGCGTATACTAGTGAAGTATTGAATAAGTTTCAATTGTTTCTCTTCTTTGAGTTTTCGAGTGAAAGGAGTGCACATAGTACACAAGGAGTGCATTGACAGAAGTGAGATAACCTTAGAAAAGATCAAGAGAGATAGCATTGAACCTTCATCAGCAGAAGTGCAACGAGTGCACAAAAAGAACTATGTGTTGAGTTCGTAAAGAGACAGAGTTACTGAACACATTGTAAGGAGAAGCTCTGCAAGGTGTGCATAGAGAAAGGATAACACCAGGTGGGTGAGAAGAGTTTCTTTTCAAGAAATCCTTTGATCTCAGTTATCAAAATCCTGATAACGCAAAGAGTGCGTGGGAGTTCAGAATCCTTTAAGAATCAAGCTTAGAAGGGATAACACTTTTCAGAAGTGTTGACGAGATCCAAGAGTCAGAATCGTATGGGGAGAAAAGGTTCAAAACCTTTGAAGACTAATAAATATTCTAAGTCAGAAGAAATCATAAGCTAAGGAGGAGGAGCGACAATGATCGTTGGATCATAGAGAAAAGGATCAACAACTGTATGATTTGTGTAATGTGCACAAGCCTTAATGCTTCACACGCAAAAGAGAGAGAACCTATCAATATTTGAGACTTGAGATTTTCAAAGCCCAAAGAGTTGGAAAGATGAAGTGAAATATTAGTCATTCGATCATCCAAAGCATACCTGAGCCGTTGGATCATCCGAAGTGAACCTCAGGCGTCAAATTGACCAAGTGAATCTGAGTCATCAGATATTGTAAGCTCAGGAGGGGGTAATATTGAAACCAGAGATTCCCGAAGCACGAAGAGATGGAGAGCTGAAGCGAATCTAGACCGTTAGATCTAGAAGGGTATGTGTCAGTGGGTCGTGAGATCTAGAGGAAGGAAAAGGTGAAAGGTTGAAACATTCGAAGCCCAAATAGCCGAAGAGTTGAGAGTCGTCAATTTGCAAGGGGACACTTGTCAACATATCGTGAGCTGCAGGTAAAGTGTAGCGGGGTTGTAGTTGAGATCTGAGATTGCTGAATACGTGAACCCCCAGATCTAGAGGAGACATGGCATGAATCCATGGACCCCGGGTAAATTCCCAAAGTGATTCATAGCCGTCTGATCTAAGAGAGACATGGCATAAATCCATGCACTTTGGGTAAATAACTGAAGTAATCCTCGATCGTCAGATTAGGAGGACATGCGTCAGTGGATTATAACCTTTAGATGTAAGGCATTGGGTAGAAGGGTGAAGTTTGAGATTTCATATCTCATAAGTCCAAAGACCCGAAGGAGATATCGATCATTGATTGAGAAGAGGGACTAGGACCGTTGATATGAGTTTAAATGTCAAACACCCGACGTGTAAGTAGGACTGTTGATTGAGTAGGACATGTGTCTACATATCGTGAGCTTCAAAAGATCGAAGTACAAAAGAAAGAAGGATTTGAGATTTCAAAACCCCGAAGTCCGGAATCGTGAAGAGATCACATCCGCTGATTCAGGAGGGGCCGATATGGTCCGTGGATTTGGAAATCGTAGATATGAACCACTAGTTCAGATAGTACTATCAAGATCAGGAGATTGACAGTCTTGTAGAAATTCAGGGGTAGGAGTTGCACAAAATTTAAAACTTTGAGGGATGGACGTAATCACATTGTCATGGTTCTTCCATAAATGGTGAGTATGTTGGCGGCCCACAATTTTTTTGAACCATTGATCGACGGGCAGATTGATCATAGTCAAATCATGATCATAAAAACCATGCGGGCATGACAGGGCCTGCACACAGAAGAAGAGGGGCATGTGTATAGTTGAATTGGGTTCAAAGAGGAACCCAAAGAGTCGATCTGACTCAACATTTATAAAGATCCTAGGTCGGTAGGTCGCAGAACCCCAGGAGGGGAGGGGGGCTGTATCAACCTACCACTAATGACTACAAACCTCTAGGTACTCATAGGACTCAATGTCTCATCTCCATAATAGATGACATGAAGTCCAGCATTGAGAACTTGACTCAAAGAAATATACCTGCAACTAGTCCTCAACAGCCAAGCAATGCAAGAATATGGTGATAATATATGATGTTAGAACATTCACTAGCATAATCCATCAACATTCATAACAAATACGCCCATGGAATAATAATTAAAATATTTGTGAGATATTAATTGGACGAGAAAAGAGTATTTCTATTAATATATAATCAACATAAGTGAATGAGTTACAAACTTCCATGTTGGCACGGTTCATAACCAAGAAACTAAGTTCCTTCCAACTGGGCCTCCATCACTTCAATCCTCCACCAAAGGCAAGCTCATATAAGAGAGACCATGAAGTTCTCAATGAGTATGGGAAGAGATTTGGGGCTTAACAATATGTTCAGACTTAAAGGAAAAAGGGATGCAGACTCAATGTGAAGTGAACAATTTCTCCAGGTAACTTTGCTCTCAAAGTTGAATTATTTCTCTCCTTTTCCATAGCTCGGATTTGGCCCATTTATAGCCATAAAGTGGAATTGAAGGATCGGTTTGGAATGTTTCCATTATATGTAAGGACAATGATCATTGATCTCGTGAAGTTACATGGAAACCCAACACAATTCTTCAATTTTGGGCACATTTCCCATTGTACGTGGGTTGTAGTGGTGCAACCTGCGTATACGCATGTTGTAATATAGGTAGGGAATGTATATGTGGAAAAGATATGTTTTTATTTCTGCAATTTGCAAATATGGACTTTAGGTTTGCATAGGGAAATTGGAAAAGGCCTTCTGTGAAAGATTGCATGGGGTGAGGAAAATCTTTCTATAACAATCGCCGAAGTCCCGAAACTACGAAAAATAGTTGTCAGTAGTCGATAGTTTGGGAGTTTTGAAAATGTGTATATGTGAAGAATCATCAAAGTCTCGAAACTACAAAAAAAAATTTCGACAGTCAAGAGTTCGGGAAATTTGAAAATGTGTAGATGTGAAGAATCATCGAATTCACGGGTTGTCAAAGTGATGTGACATGATGATGTCACCGGGGGTGACATGGAAACATTAAATTTTTTTACAGTTCAATAGTTCAACAATTTTTTGAAAGTGTTGATTATAAATCAAAATCATCGAAGTCTTGGGTTGCCAAAGTTATGTGACATGATGACATTACCGAGTGACATAGACTAGTTCAACAGTTCGACAATTCGATAGTTCAACAGTTTTGAGAAAGTGTTGAAGATAGGAAATCCTTGAAGTCTTGAAGCGTCAGGCATGGCATAGCATGATGAAGTCAACTATGGTGACATGGACCTACCTAGGTCTGCCACGTATCACTCATTTTTTTATTTTTGTTGGGCCTTAGTACAGATTGGGACCTAACATGTTTCACTCAACAGTGGAGCCACATGTCACCACTTTGATTAGTGATAGTTGTACTTCATGGGCCCTGAGAGGTTAAGCAGTTCTGGAGTTCGACATTTAAGGAATTTTTTTTGGAAAGACTTCCGAACCTATGAAGGCCTGAAGTATCGAAGTGATGTGGCTGGGTGACATTGCCTGGGGTGACATGGACACACAATATGAATTCCACGTGTCAGTATGTTTTGTACTTTTAAAAGACTAAATTTCCATTTGGAGCTTGACATGTGTCACCCCTTGGATTCGGCCACATGTCCACTTTTAGAGTTCTTCCACATGTTTCCATATCTTGCAGTCTATAGACTTAGAGCTCTAGAGGAACTTGGTCAAGATTTTTTAAGTATGAAGACCCCTGAAGCTCCAAAGAGCAGAGTAAATCCTCATCATTTATCAGGAGGGGACACGCGACAATAGATCCCGTAGTCTGGAGGATTCAAGGTATAAGTAGTTGAGGTCGGGGACTTCTAGAAGCCTAAATGCTCTATTCTATCACGATCATTGATCACATAATATATGTGGTACAAGATCCCAAGGTCCGTATAAGAAGTACTCCAGAGGATTTGAGTTACAAAATGTTGTGAGTCGAGAACTCTCGGAGGGTTAGAGTTAATATTGACCATTGATCGGGAGATGAAATGTGGAGGAAAGAGAGGGGATCTTTGGTGGTTCAAATATTTGGGAGATTGATATTGAATTTTTTTGGAAACCGCCAAAGCCTAGAGTCTTGGAGCTCCTATATCCCATAGATCTAATCATAGAAGGTGGACCATAGATCCACCGTCCTTCATGATTTCGACAGTTCAATGGTGCAGGGTATTTGTTGTGATGTAATTTGGAAAGCTATGAAGCTTGGATGCCCAAAGCACATGATAAGAACCTAACGATTATCCCTTTTTCACATCCTGAGGTCACAAGAGTTTGGGGCCCGAAGAAAAGGGGCTATTGCCCGAAGATTGTTTTAAGAATATGAAAGGGCTTAGAGAAAGAACCTGTGAGGTTCTTGATGTACAAACCTACACATAGAAAGGTAAGTAAGGCATGTAAACCTGAATAAGGGATCCAACATGGATCAAAGAGCCATTTCCACTATGAGTTGGAGAAATCCAAGTATAGAATTGCATCACTAAAAATGAAAATTGTTCAAATATCCATAACTTCCTACTCAAAACTCAGAATTGATCATGAAAGAAGGCATTGGAAAGGTATTGAACAATGGAAGATAATTGTTTACCTAGAAATTGGATTTGAACAATATATTTATCAAGAAATCAACATAAAATAAGTCTGATATATATTAATGAATCAGAAGGTTTCGTGTTTTCATGAAATTGTTAAGAACAATTAGCCTGACAAAGTTTTGTTTGCTGCACATTTTTCAGAATTAACAACTATTAGATCAGAGTCATCAAAGAGTAGAGAGTTATGGAGGATACATAGGTAGTATACAAACAAGAATATGAAATGAGAGGTTTGAATTTCCATTTGGATTTGGAAGAAACGAACTCCAATGGACATGGAGGAGGAAAGGAGGAAGACATAAACCTGGCTGAGGCCATCAGAAAATTGCAGACAGATGTAAAAAGCCACAAGGATGATAATTAAAGGCTTATTAAGGACAGAGAACAATAGGAATAATTCAATATTAAGTTGATGAAAATCTTGGACATGATTGAAAAGAAGATGGATAAGGAGAGTGGCTCCAACAAATCAGGGAGCCATGGGACCCATGAGAAGAAAGGAAGATCAAGGAGTAGTAGAAGACATCACCATCACTCCCAAAAACATTCCTATAGGAGATCACATAGTAGCTCAAGTCCATCCCCTATCAGGATGCATAGGAGGTTTGGGGTGGATGTGTTGAAAGGATAAATGAATAACATCAAACCTCCTACTTTTGATTGTGAGCAAAAGAAAGATGAATATTCTGAGACATGGCTTCTAGGCATGAGGAAATACTTCCAATTACATAACTACTCTTCTCATGCAAAGGGAAGGATTGACATCTACTAGCTTAAAGGAAAGGCTGCAAGATACCAGATATAATAAATATGCAGAACAGAAATAAAATGTTAGAAATGGCAGAATAATAGTAATATAACCAGCATAATCTCCACAATAACACAGAAATGATATAAGAACAACAACAAAAATAACACTTTGATTCAAAAAACAATGTTCATGGGCCTCTTCGAGGGGGAAGCCTCCAGTCAAGCAGAGCTCTGTTACAATAATCTCCAAGCTAGGGTTTTCATACCCTCGACCCTTATTTATACTAAATATGTCTATCAAGAGAAGCATCTAGAGGAAGATCCTTCTAGAAGAGGAAGCTTCTATTAGGTATTCTTACATCCGCCTTATTCTATTTTATTGAAATGCCTTATTAATATTGACCTTTATTACATCTGAATATATTGATCTACCTATGTGCGGGTTAGGACCCTAACATGTCTGCCCCCTTAAAAATAACCTTGTCCTCAAGGATTGAGATGTGGAAACTGTTGCAGAATGGTAGCTGGTTCCCAAGTGGCATCTGTTGGAGTCGTATGTTTCCACTAGACTAGCACTTCCTTGACGGTCCTCTGACGTAGGTGACGCTCACACTGGTTCAAAACTGCTTCTGGATGTAGCCAAATGGATCCTTCATCAGCTAACTCTGGAAGGTTGGTTTGTATTTGGCACCTAGTTCCAATCACCTTCTTTAAGCATGAAACATGAAAAACAGGATGTAGCTTCGACTGACTGGGCAAAGCTAACTGATATGCAACTTGTCCCACATGCTTGAGAACTGTATAAGGACCATAAAATTTAGGCGCTAGCTTCTGACAATGCTCAGCCTTGAGGGAAGTTTGCTTGTATGGTTGCAGTCGCAGAAACACCTGATCCCCTTCTGCAAATTGACGTTTAGAACGACCTTGATCTACTTGTTTCTTCATGCAATTATGTGCCATGACAGAGTTCTCTTTAAGGGTATGAAGAATATCCTCTCGAACTGTAAGTGTTTGGTCAACCACGCGGACCTTTGAGGTACTCGTTAAGTATGAGAGAACTAAAGGTGGCGTCTGTCCATATACAACTTCAAAAGGAGTCATCCGAGTAGATGTATGGTAGGAAGTGTTGTACCACCATTCGGCTAGGGATAACCATTGAGTCCACTGATGTTGTTTTTTAGAGGCAAAACACCTCAGATATGTTTCCAAACACTTGTTGACAATTTCCACTTGACCATTAGTCTGGGGATGATAAGCTGTGCTGAGATGCAATTCAGTTCCTTGTAGCTTAAATAGTTCTTGCCAAAAATTGCTTATGAAAGTTGGGTCACGATCAGAAACAATAGAGTGCGGCATGCAATGAAGCTTGAAGACCTGGTCCATGAAAATTTGAGCCACCGTCGATGTAGTAAATGGGTGTTGAAGAGCGCAGAAATGAGCATACTTGAAAATGCGATCCACAACCACCATTATGACTGATTTATTCCCTGATTTGGGTAAGCCATTAATACAGTCCATAGATATATCTTTCCAAATAACAGGTGGAATCAGAAGCAATTGTAGTGAGCCCAGAGATTTGACTGTTTCTCCCTTGTTGCATTGACACACCTCACATTCAGAGACAAAATTACGGATGTCCTGTTTCATACCATCCCAGAAAAAAGAACGTTTGACCCTGTCATATGTTTTGGTTAACCCTGAGTGCCCCGCTGTGGGTGTAGCATGAAGCTCAGAAAGTACCGTGGATTTAATCTTTGATTTTTTACTTAAATACAAACGACCTTTGTATCGAAGCTCATCCTGGAGCCAAGAGTACCCTGGGGGAGCCAAAGCCTTGGTCTGCAATTGCTGGATCATATGTGAACTTTTGGGATCTTGAAGCCATTCCTAGCGCACAGCTTGGAGCCAATCAGGTACAATGAAGGAAAGAGAAAAAAGGAATCCTTCTTCTTCATATTTTCGGGATAGTGCATCTGCCACTACATTGTCTTTTCCCTTCTTGTAAATGATCTCATAATCATATCCAAAGAGCTTAGTCACCCATTTTTGTTACTCCATGGAGGAAATACATTGTTCCAAAAAGTACTTGAGGATTTGATGGTCAGTCTTAATTTGGAAGCATTTCCCCAAGAGATAAGGGTGCCACAGATCAACGACATGCATAATAGCCAACATTTCCTTTTCATAAATGGGTTTGACCAGATTCATTTCAGACAGTTGCTTGCTGCTGAAGGCCAAAGGTCAACCCTCTTGCATAAGGATAACAATGATTCCTTTCCCTAAGGCATCACATTCCAGCACAAAGGTCTTTGTGAAATCAGGAAGGGCCAGAACCGGAGTGGTGCACATGGCCATCTTAAAGGTTTGAAAAGCTTGAGCAGCGACTGGAGTCCAAGTGAAAGAGTTCCTTTTGAGGAGAGTAGTGAGAGGTGCTGCAATCTTTCCATAGTTCCTAACAAACTTGCAATAATACCCTGTTAAGCCCATAATTCCACGCAAGATTTTGAGAGTCTTTGGGTGCAACCAGTCTTTCATAGCTTCAATCTTTTTCAGATCCACCCTGACACCATCCTTGCCAACCATATGACCCAAGTATTCTACTTCTGAGTCGCCAAAAGCACATTTAGATTGTTTCAGGAAAAGTTGGTGCTGAGAGAGGAGATGGAGAACTTGATCCACATGAGTAAGATGGCCTGTCTAGGTTTTGTTGTAGATGAGGATATCATCAAAGAAAATTAAGAAAAAATGACAGAGAAAGGGACAGAAGACATGATTCATGAGGCTTTGGAAGGTGGAGGGGGCATTACACAAGCCAAAGGGCATGACCAAAAACTCATAGTGGACCTCATGAGTGTGAAAGGTCCTCTTGGGAATGTCTGCCTCTTTCATACATATCTGGTGATAGCCCAAGTGAAGATGAAGTTTAGTAAAGAATTGGGTGCCACTCAATTCATCCAGGAGGTCATCAATGACATGAATGGGAAATTTGTCTTTAATGGTCAGTTTGTTGAGGGCACGAAAGTTAGGACACATTCTCCAAGAACCTTCTTTCTTCAGGACCATGACTACAGTAGAAGAGTAAGGGCTCGTACTAGGGTGGATAATGCCTGCATTAAGGAGTTCTTGGACCATTTTCTCAATTTCATTTTTTTGTGAAAAGGGGTAGCGATATGGATGGATATTGGGAGGAAGGCTTCCGGGTGAAAGGGAAATGTAATGATCATGAACATTGTAGGAAGGAGGGAGTCCTTGGCGAGTGGAAAATACCATTTGATGTTTAGAAAGGAGGGCTTGAAGGTCATGCGGCACCGGGGGTGTCTCTGTTGCTTTTATGGCATGGAGTTGGACAATGACACGAGAATGAAATTTTTTGAGCAACTTTTCCATGTGATGGGAACTAATGACCTTAGGTGAACTAGCAGTGATGCATTGGAATTTATATTGGTGGCCTTCTTGTTCGAATTGCATGGTTAATTCCTTAAAATCCATGAGAATGGGACCCAAAGTTCTTATCCAGTATGCACCCAACAGAATGTCACAACCACCCGTGTCCATAGCAAACATATGGGATTTTAGGTGGTAGTCACCAATTTGGAGACAAACATTTTTACAATGCCCTCCACATTTCATGGAACCACCATTGGCAATCATGATTTTGAAATTGTTGACAACATGGATGTAGTAATGAGTTTCTTGGGCAATGCGGCGATGAATAAAATTATGGGTGCTTCCACTATCAACCAGAATGATGACCTTCTGATTCTTGATGTAACTGATTACCTTGAGGGTTTGGGGAGCAGAGAATCCAGTGAGAGAATTGAGGGAAATGACAGGTTCTACTTCAGGAGGGTCTGAGGGAGGGGTTATGTCAGTGATTTCAAATGACTTTGACACAAGGGGAGTTTCAACATCATCTTCCGAAATATCCTCAGAGATGGCCATAAAAATATTTTGTTCCTTACACATGTGGCCTGGGAAATATTTTTCATCACAATTATAACAAAGGCCTTTGAGTTGGCATTCAGCCATTTCATTCCTGGTCAATTTTTGGATCTTTAATGGGGTGGAGGGAGTAGTGGGAGTGATGGGTTTAGGGCGAGGGATAAAGGAGGGTTTTCAGTTTTGAGAGGATACAACCTATTGTGCTTATTTAGCTCTTTTAGTAGCTTCCACCCAACTCGACAGTCGAGCCATGAGGACATGGGCCCGAATCTCCTCCTTGAGGCCACTGATAAAACACTCACAAAAGAAAGAATTAGTGATGCCCCCTGTTCGAAAAGCCAGGCGCTCAAAGGCATCTATGGAGTCTTCTACTATTTCAAAATGTTTCAACTTTGTCAAATGGCCCAAATGGTTGGTGTCCATGTCAAAGAGTTCATAAAGCTCAGTCACAAATTGGGTCCAAGCAATATACCCTTGACAGGATGTTTTTCTCCATTGCCACCATTGCCAACATTCTTGATCTAGATGGAGAACACCATACCAGAGTTTGGCCAAGTCATCTGTGATGTCGTATAAAGAGAAATAATGTTCCATTTAGGTTACCCAACCACTGGGGTACGAGCCATAAAATTTGGTCACATCCACCCGCGGAAGGCGTAGGTCACGTTGAAAGTGATGGGGCTGAAAGGTATTGAATGGGAGGAATGTTCACCTTTGGTCTTTGGAGGTGCTTCAGAGAAAGGGTCATCTGTAGGGATCTTCAGTTTGGTGCAAAGTGATGCAAAGACAAATTCAAGATTGGTGGTCAATTCTTGTTTGACTTCCTCCATTGAGAACTGGATGGTTGTATTGATGGATGAATCGATGGAGGCAATAGTAGCACTGAGTTGTTTCACTTCTTTTTGGGTCTCGAGGAAACCAGATTGCAAGGTGTTGAAGCGAGTTTCCAGATCTTGGCTATGGTTATGGGCCATGAGGATGGGTGAACTGAAAAGGTGTGGGCGGGGTAAAAACATTTGCTGAAAAATGATATGGATGAATGTGATAAGGGTGAAGAGATGAATCCAATGGAATAGGTTTCAAATAATGGTGAAAAAATTTCCAGACTTTTTTTTTTTAACACCTGCGGAGTTATACTCTGGTTTGAAGAATACTGCAGTGATGAAATCCCCAAATTCTTAACCAGAAAGAAATGTGTATTTACTTGGCAACCCGAACACAGTTGCATGACAATAGATCTGGTCTATTTTAATTTGTTTATGTTTTTTTCCCCCAAGGGTTAGGTATTCAAGGGTTCTACAAACAAGGGTTTTCCCTGTGTTATATCACTCTGATATACGTGTGGGGTCCAATAGTAATACTTAGCCCAATATCTCAGGGCACTAATAAAGGAGGATAGACCGTACCCTTAGCCATACTACCCGACTACCCAGGTACTAGAGAGTATCTTCCTGAGTGTTGTTCTTGGTGACACTATAGTAGTCCGATGACCGATAGGTTTATCTAAAGAGGGCTTCAGGAAATCTAGGCCGATCCGTACACAGGTGTTGTCTAATGTGCTACCACTCGAAGGGGTACCAACAGGGGTTACAAGGGTGGCCAACAGATGTGCGCTTAAGAACCACTTGTATTTCCTRCATGTATGAATCCCTCAACCACAGATTTATGCACGTAATGACAAATCTCTATGGTTTAAAGAYGCCGCAATACATCTCTACCCTGAAAAAAAAATTCCCACAATTTTTGCCAAGGAAAGTGCTCTGATACCACTTGCAAGATACCAGATATAATAAATATGCAGAACATAAATAAAATGCTAGAAATGGAAGAATAACAGTAATATAACCAGGATAATCTCCACAATAACACAAAAATGATATAAGAACAACAACAAAAATAAAACTTTGATTCAGAAAACAATGTTCACGAGCCTCTTCGAGGGGGAAACCTCCAGTCGAGCAGAGCTCTGTTACAATAATCTCCAAGCTAGGGTTTTCATACCCTCTACCCTTATTTATACTAAATATGTCTATCAAGAGAAGCATCTAGAGGAAGATCCTTCTAGAAGCAGAATCTTCTATTAGGTCTTCTTACATCCGCCTTATTATATTTTATTGAAAGGCCTTATTAATATTGACCTTTATTACATCCGAATATCTTGATCTACCTATGTGCGGGTTAGGACCCTAACAAAGGTGTCCATGTGGTGGGATTAGTTGGTGCAAGTGCAACACCTCAGAGAGAAAAAATGTTACTTGGAAGGAATTCAGGAGGCATTTTGAGAAGAAATACCTAAACAAGAGGTATTATGACAAAAATATTAAAGAGTTCTTTGAACTCAAATTTGGAAGCATGACCATTCAGGAATATGAAAGGATATTTTTAAAATTGTTGAACTAAGTCTCCTTCATCAAGGATGAGTCAATAAATATCCAGTGGTACCAGAGTGGGATGCCATCTTTCTTCAGTGATAAAATCCAATATGATGATCCCAAGACTTTGGAAGAAACCATAAAGGGAGAAAAATGCCTATATGATCATCAAAAAGGAAATCCTACTTTCCATAAGGCTTGGGAGAACAAGAAGAAGTTTAATAAGGAACATAGGCATAAGGGAAACAAGCCTCCATTTTTCAGAAATTGTCCTCAAGGACATCCATATTTTAGAGAGAACATAATGGTTGAGGTTGGTGGGAAAAGGATAAGGAAGGCACACATTCAATGATGGGGTTGTAAAGGAGACCAAAAGTATAGATATTTTCCTCAAAAAAATGGCAAAGTGAGAGTTGTCCACAATGTACATCAAGTAGAAACAATCGCAGACATTGGCAGAAGTATACCTAGGATCTATGTAGCCTTGGACAACAATCAAGATGAGTTTCAATAACACATGATTGAAGTTGAAAGTATGATCAACAACCATGCCTTTACTATTTTGATAGATTCACGATCTAGTCATATTTACATAGATCCTAAATTTGTTGATAGATTTCTTTTTCTAGAAAGCAAGCATGGGAAATATTGGTTAGTACAACTCACTACAGGAATCAAGAGAAAATTTGTTGAGATGGTTAAATCATGTCCAGTGGACATGAATGGGCTAAGTACTAAGGAAGATTTGAACATCCTTCCATTGGGCTCATATGCCTGTCTAATTGGTATGGATTGGTTGGAACAACACCATGCTAGATTAGGCTATCATAACAAGGCATTTACTTTCCTGGATGAGGAAGGTAACCCAAGAGTAGTCCAAGGAATTCCTAGGGAAGTTATTGTCCGAGAGATCTCAGCAATGTAGTTGAAGAAGTGTTACAGGAAGGGATACAAATTATTTGCATCCCATATGGAAGAATGACCTAAGGAAAAGGTGACAAATCTGGAGGATCACTCTATCTTGAAATATTTTGAGGATTTGTTCAAGGAGATACTAGTACTACCCCCAAAGAGAGATGTTGATTTCTTTATAAATTTGATGCCTAGAGCAGCTCCAGTATCAAAGAATCCCTACAAAATGAGTACACCAGAGATGAAGGAGTTGCAAATGCAGCTCAAAGAGCTTCTGAAGAAGGGTTATATATGCCCAAGTGTGTCACCTTGGGGTGCCCCAGTCTTGTTTGTGAAGAAGAAATATGGGACATTGAGATTGTCCATCGATTTCAGACAATTGAACAACTTGACTATAAAGAAAAAGTATCCTTTGTCAAGGATAAATGATCTCTTTGATTAGTTAAAGGATGCAAGGATATTCTCAAAGATTGATCTCAGGTCTGGATATCATCAAGTAAGGATCATAGATGAAGACATTAGAAAGACCTCCCTTGGGACAAGGTATGGTCACTATGAATTCACAATGGTGCCATTTAGGTTATCAAATGCACAAGTTGTTTTTATGTTCTTGATGAATGGTGTTTTCTAATAATATTTAGACAAGTTTGTCATTGTATTTTTGGATGAAATCCTTGTATCTTCCAAGTCTGAAGAAGAACACAAGCATCATTTGAGGATGGTGTTGCAAGTGCTAAGAGAGCAATAGTTGTATGCAAAATTGAGCAAGTGATCATTTGATAAAAACATAATTCACTATTTGGGGCATATAATATCTGAAGAAGGGATATCAGTAGACCCTAAAAAGATTGATGCCATTAAAGGGTGGACAACACCTAAGAATGTGACATAATTTAGATCCTTCATGTGTCTAGTTGGATACTACAGAAGATTCATTGCATGTTTTTCGATATTTTCTCACCCAATCACTTCCTTGCAAAGGAAAGGGGTGAAGTTTCAATGGACAAAATAGTGTGAAAAGAGCTTCCAACAATTGAAGCAAATTTTAACTAGTGCTCCAATTCTAAGGATTTGTGATCCGAATGAAGATTTTGTGGTTTGCACAGATGCATGCAAAGAGGGAATTGGTTGATTCCTTAGTCAGAATGGATTTGTGATAAGTTTTGAATCCAAACAAATGAAAGAGCATGAAAGGCTCTATGTCACTCGTGATTTAGAGTTGGAATACATAGTGAACTCCTTGAAGAAGTTGAGGCACTACCTCATGGGAAAGAGGTTTAAGATGAGGACATACCATAATGGTCTGAAATACTTGTTTGATCAACCAACTTTGAATGCTAGGAAGAGTACATGGTTGGAATTCCTCTGTGAGTATGACTTTGATATTAAGGACATCAAAGGAAAATAGAACAAGGTGGTTGATGCACTTAGCAAGAGAGTGCACGAACTGCATGATATAGTCATTAGCATGTATCAAATGAATCTTAAAGGAAACATTTCTGAGGCTGCAAAAGGTGATTTGCAGTACATGGAATTAGTAACAAAATTGCAACAAGGTAAAATGAAACAGAAAGTTGAAGATTATGAAGTGGTAATTGATGTAATTCTTTTGTTTAGGAACATAATTATGTACCCAATTCTCATGAATTGAGGAGTACGATTTTAAAAGAGATGCATAATGTACCTTATGTTAGACACCCAAGATATTAGAAAATAGTTTCACCAGTCAAGAGCCAATATTATTGACCAAGCATGCAGAAGGATCTTGATGAGTATATTGCGAAATGTTTGGAGTGTCAAAAGTTCAAGGCCGAGAACAGAAACCTAGTTGGGTTGTTGTAGCCATTTCCCATTCCTAAATGGAAGTGGGAAGTGGTGACAATGGATTTCATCACCCAATTTCAAAGAAAAAGAAAGCAACCTGATGTTATCATGGTGGTGGCAGACAAGATTACTAAAGATACCCATTTCATTCTTTTGAAGGTTACTCACAAGGAAACCAATGTTGTTGATATTTATATGAGGAAAGTAGCACACTTGCATGCCATACCCAAGACAATTTTTTTTGACAAATACCCAAAGTTTACCTCAAGGTTCTGGAAGGGGTTATTCAAAGGGTTCAAAACAAATCTAAACTTCAAAACAACTTATCACCTAGAGACTGATGGGAAAATAGAAAGGGTGAACCAAGTGATAGAGGATATGGTAAGGATGTATGTGATGGACAAACCATATAAATGGGAATATTATCTACACTTGGTGGAATTTTCCAACAACAATGGGTATCATGCATCACTGAAGATGAGCCCATTTGAAGCACTTTTTGGTAGAAATTAAAATACACCAGTAATATGGGACAACCCAACATATAGAGAAGTAGATGGGCCAGATTTGCTCAGAGAAATGGAAGAACAAATGTTGAAGATTAAACAAAATTTAAAGGTTTCCCAAGATAGGAAGAAAAGCTATGCTAACAAGAACATATCTCACAAGGAATTTAAAGTGGTTGATAATGTTTACTTGAAGGTGAAGGCCAACATAAGTTCCCTGAAGTTGGGAAACTGTTCCAAGTTGGTAGCCACATATTGTGGGTCATTTGAAATCCTAGAGAGGATTGGACCAATAACTTGTATGATTGCATTGGCTGCATCTATGTCTATACATAATGTATTCCATGCATCATTTCTTAAGAAATCTGTACCTTATGATAATCATGTTATTGATTGGAATGTGATTCAGGTGGAGCAAGAAAGAACTTTTCAAGTGCATCCGGTATGCATTCTAGATCAAAAAATCAAACTTCTCCAGAATCGATCCATAGGGCTTGTAAAGGTCCAATGGACCTGGTACGGTTCCGAGGATGCAACTTGGGAATATGAAGATTCTATGCGGGAAGAATACATGCATATTTTTGAAGATTTTGGAAATCTTGTTGATATTATGTAAGTAAGATGCACTCAGGACAGTGAAAACATAAGGGGAGGGGATTTTAATAACCCAAGGTCGAGCCCCTATTGAATAGTAATAATGTTTAATGATGTTTATAGGCTCATGAGGCAAGTGTTATAAGATGGAAGGTTTATGTGTTTATTAGGCTGGAGAGCCTAGATGCAAAGGCTAGTGAGCCTTATTTTGTATATGTAATTATGCATATCATTAATAAAAATACATTTTTGCATGTAGACCGATCACCAAGAAAGAGTTATTTTAGACTAAGATCCACTAGGAAGGGAAAGGGAAGGGGGGGCTGAGAGGCTAGCAGAAAGGGGTGAAGCCTGAGGGATTAAACCAAGGGAATATTATAATATATTTCCTAAATTGATAAAGTTTGGAAATAAAACCTATTATATTAAGTTTCTTGGGGAGAGGAACAAAATCCAAGTGGATGGGACCAAGCTTCTGGAGGGCCAAGTGTCATCGAGGACCAATGCAAACTTATGCTTGAATTTCCATCATTGTGGGGGTTCGCTAGCCAATCTGACCATCATTCCTTACGAGTTCTCTCTCACAATTCTAATCATTCTTGCCATCCTTTCCCTGCATGGATGCACTC
This sequence comes from Picea engelmannii, assembly GCA_009831015.1. NCBI lineage: Eukaryota > Viridiplantae > Streptophyta > Pinopsida > Pinales > Pinaceae > Picea > Picea engelmannii. The sequence goes on along the minus strand of ML808517.1, from coordinate 90,073 downwards.
ACTCACTGAGCAAAAATGTAGTCAGCCTATTTATACCATTGTTGAACCCTTTTCCATCGTGAACCTCTGTAATTTTCTTATTCGTCCCTTGAATTACCCTATTTTTCTACTATGGTTACCTAGTTAACTTAAGAGTTGGACAAAAGAGGTGGGTTGTCAGGCCCATGGGTTGAAGAAGCAGGTTGTCAGTCCTGTGAGAAAATATCTCCAGGTGAGAGAGGTTGATGGGGAATTGATTTCTCCTAGAGGGAGTTCAACAACAACTACAGAGTTATGAGGATTCTTGATCCGACCTATCGCTGAAGCGCTGGAAGGGAAGTGGAGAAAGTGATGGATTGTGGTACAATGAAGGTGTATATTCTTGTGGTGGGACATGCATGTGGGGAATGAGAGTTTGTGAACAATGGGCATACGTGGGCCTCTTGGAGGGAATCCTTCCTATTGCATTGTGCAACTTTCCATAGTCTCAGACTATCCTAGGATTTCCTTTCCCTGGATGGAGTTTAGTCCCAGCTCGGGGGTGACCCACTACTGATATCTTGGAGCAGTGTGGTCTAAGGTTGGTAGGTTTGTGGAAGGTATAGACGTAGTTGGTCATCTTCTCATAGAAATATAAGTACCAATTATTTGTTAATTGTATGATGTGTATATTTTACATTTGTTATAATGTGTTAAGCCCTAATATTGGCTCATTACCCCTTAATTGGGGCATATTATATTAGTAATGTTATTTTATTTATGTCGGCTTTAGGACATTAGTTGTAATTATACCTCTTAGTCTCCTATATATATAAAGGAGACATTTTCATTTTGAATCATCTTGTACTTGAACATTTGAGTGGGGTAAAAGGAGGTTTCCCCCTCGAAGAGTCTTATTATCTAAAATTATCTCTTTTTCAAGGCGTTGATTACTTTTTCTAAGGTTTTTCTATGCTATATTGATATTTGGTTCTTAACATATGGTATTAGAGCTCAAGGTCTTGGGGTTTCCCTGCTACATCTGAGACAACTTGGAATTTTCGCTATAACTATTTTTCTACAATGTTTCAGAAGGAATGGATTGGAAGATATTTATTAGATGGATCAAGGTACGTTGGGTTCAAAATTAATCTCCTGAGGCCTTATACTTTCGGAGATACAGCCTGTACAAGATAGTGTTCTGGAATCATCCCGAACTAAGTCATTGCAGAATGTTCTCTATAAAAAAAATTCTGTAATGTTTTGGACCCTGAACTCCAGAGGCTATTCACAAAAATTAGTAAGGTATCTGTGATAAATCGTTCAGATTTTGGGTCATCTTAAATTTGTAGATACACCCTTTGTAAGATAGGGTATCAGACTAGTCCTATTGACTTGTCTCAAGAAGGTGTTCCAGGTAAAACAATCATAACTTCTTCTTAGAGTATCCAAATTGAGTGGGACTAGTTCCATTGGATAGTGGACAGCCTGTAGTATTTCCGGTGCAAGTTTTAGAATTTTATATCAATTATTTTGTGTGGGGAATGCTATACAAGTGAGACCTCTTGGAAAGGCCAAAAATCGACAATTTGTGGTGAAGTTATCGTAAATTCCACTTGGCACATCCAATTTTGATCAGACCTATGGCATTGCAGAAAAGAAATATCATATAACTACATAAAAGAAAGTTTCATACCCAAAAGGGCTGAAACTTGGAAGATACAACAGAAGAAATATTGTCTAGAAGAACCACCTCAAAATCAAGGTTCAAACATGATACTTGGCCAACATGCCACCCAAAAAGGGAACTTCTACACCAAATAAGCCTCCAGAAAGTCCTACTTGGACTCTTGATGAAGGTGAAGAAATGTGTAGGGACATAAATGATTTACAAAAGAAGATAGTAACAAAAGAGGAACTACAAGAGATGATGGAGGGTTTAAAAGGGGAGATCATGGAAGTATTGAAAAATTTCGTAACAGATAAGACACCTGAAAGTGAAAATGCGTCCCATGAAATTCATGATGAGGACAGAAGGAAGGTGAATCAAGAATGGAGAAACTCCAACTTTGGTTTAAAGACCAACCATGTTCCTAAGATTGATATGAGGAAGTTTGATGGCAAGGAACCAATCACATGGATACTTCAGATGGAGCAATTCTTTGATCTCCATAATGTGCCACATACACAAAAGGCATGAATTTCTTCTTTATATTTAGAACCTAATCAATTTGTATGGTATTGATGGCTTTGTTCTTGCAAATAACTCGTCACTTGGACAATTTTCATGGATGAAATGATAGCACACTATGAGGATCCAAGGAGCAATACCTTCTTTAGACAATTGATAACTCTCAAGCAAAAGGGTTCAGTTACCGAGCACATTGAGAACTTCCAAAGATTGAATATAAAGGTAACTGATATTCTAGATGAGAACTTGATTGATGTATTCATAGGAAATTTAAAGGATAACATTCAACATGAGGTTCGCCTTTGGGAACCCAAATAACTGGAGAATGCATTTAAGGTGGTAAGAAATGTTGAAAGTAAAAATATGTCTATGGTTACTAGAAGGACCAATCCTAACATCTATAGAGAGAACAATGCTCCTTCTTCTAAAACACCTCAACCTACAAGGTTGACACATTAACAATTGGAGGAAAGAAAAGAAAAAGGTTTATGCTTTAATTGTGACATCAAGTACAGTAAGGGACGCAAGTGTGGTGAGAAGATATTATTCTACATAGATTGTGAAGAGGAAGAAGAAGAAGAAGAAGAACCATCTCAAGATGAAAACATAGAAGCAATTTCGTCTGAAGAGTCGACTCCCAGGATATCTTGTAATGCATTGGTTGGAATTAGCATTCTTGAAACCCTCAAGATCGAAGGATACATCAAAAACAAAAAGTTAATAATCCTAATTGATTCTGGCAGTACGCATAATTTCATTCACTATAAATTAGCCAAAGCTCTCAATTGCTTTGTATATCCAACACCAAAGTTTCAAGTAATGATTACCGATGGAGGAACTATCAATTTCTCAGGAAAATGCAATAAGATCAATCTTACTATGGGGGAATATGTAAGGAATAGTCCAATGATTTCTATACCCATGGGTGGTGCAGATGTTGTACTAGGAATCCAATGGTTACAATCATTAGGAACAATGGCTTTTACTTTTCAAGAAATTTTCATGAAATTTTCATTGGAAGGAAAATAAATCGAGTTAAGAAGTATCACAGGGAAACTCAGTAAGGTGATAAGCTCTAATGGCATGACAAAATTATTGATAAAGGGGAATCAAGGCGTTATTGCACAACTATGATCACTAGATGTTCAAACATCTAAGCCATCTATTCCTTAAGATCTCCAAAGGATCATTGATAAGCATTCCAAAGTATTTGAAGATATTCCCAAAGGTCTTC
>ML808517.1:50094-61688 GCA_009831015.1 Picea engelmannii | reverse complement strand
AACTTTGGCCACAAAGCTGCAAACTACCATCTCAAGAATTACAAAGCAGATCCAAGAATAAAGTTCTTAGATAGAAAGACCAACACATGGAAGAGGAAAGATAGTGAAAAATGTGGTCAAGCACTTTCAACTTAAAAACAAAAAGCCTCTGGAAATATAGACAGTGAATGTTCCAAGCACGTGACTGGATACAAGGATAAGCTATTGTCCATAAGTAAAAGAAAAATAGGAAATGTGATCCTTGAAAACGATGAACCAGGCAAAATCAAGGATAGAGGGATGATGAGTTTGAGTAATGACAAAGGGGATGCCCAGTATGTTCTGCTTATGGATGGTCTGAAACATAATTCGCTCAGTTCAAGTCAAAAGTGTGACAGAGGCAGTGAAGATGTGCTCACATCCAAAGAATGTAAGGTAAAGGTAAACTCAGGAAAAATGGTGAATGAAAGTATAAAGAAAATTAATGATGTTGAAATTGAATCCTCCCCTGCAAGTAAAGAAGAAGATGCAGATACAATAAAAGCATGTCCAGTTTTTATTTTCCCCATGGATGAAGTAGGAGAAGAGCCATGTCATAAGAAGGAAGAAGAAGTCTTGAAGTTTGAGAAGGCAGACACTCAAATCAAGATCTTGAGTAGATTCATGACTCTGGACAAGGTCTTGGATAGCCAGAGATCACCAAATGACAAATCCGATATTGGACTCAACAAGGTAGAGATCAGTGCTCCTAAGAAACCTGATATAGGTCCTTCATTTATGAGAAAGAAAAGCAGGCGTGAGAGTGGGTGTAGCATTTTTCTCCTGTGATTGAATATGGACATAAAATCCCTGTATTTAATGCATCATGGAAGAAAAATGAAAACTGCAGTAATAGAGATTGATGAAATTCAATGGGGAGATCCAAGGGCTCTTTAAAAAGTACAAGCTACAATTGCATAGTGTTCAAGTAGGACAACAACATTCTAATGTACATGACATCCTGTAGAGATAACGAGAGGAAAGATTTTTTCAAGGAAAGTTAATCTTTTAGGAACAAAGGGAAAATCAGAGGATGCGTAGCATGAGATTTAGCAAATGTGTAGAGTGAGGTGAAACACAGAGCATAAGCAGAGAAGAATGACAGAAAGAGCAGAAGCAGAGAAGAATAATAGAAAGAGCAGAAGCAGAGCAGAATGACGGAAAAAGATGATGCAGAGCAGAACAGATAATAGTGACAGGGAGAGTCATCCACACATGAGAAGATTGATAAAGGAGTTCGAGTAAGAGAGGTGAGCAATTTTGAGTATTCTACAGAGGATACAGTGGAAGCTGAAGATGAACAGGTCCAAGAATCAGAAAGAGAAGACTCTGGATTAGATACAAATATTTTGCAGTCCTCAAATGAGAGAGTTCATCCCGTCAGGGGGAGTTTGCATTGGTTTAATATCTGATACCTCCTACAATACTGCAACAGCTTAGGGGGAGCATGTTCTCTTTGACATTGATGTCAAAGGGGGAGAAAAGAATCTGGGTGCCGTTGTTGCCATCAATGCCAAAGAGGGAGATTGTTGGAAATGTTTAACAGGTAGCATATGCTTGTCATTGATGGCAAGTACAACAATGAAGATGGCACGGGTACAGGAAGAATGTAAAAGCGATTGTTGGCATGTTTTACAGGAAGCATAGGCTTAAGTACAACAATGAAGATGGCAGGATCAGAGTGTGCATGTGAAGACTCTGCAGAGGCAGATTCGAAAGTGAAAGCTCAGGAGGAACAACGTCGAGGAGCATGCATGTAGCAAAGCTCAAGATACATGAGTTCGCAGAAGAGAAGGGAGATAGAGATCCACAGTCGTTGGATCTCATTCAGAAAACCCGTCAGCCATCAGATCAGATAGGAGCTACACGAGTTTTACCATCGGGAAAAGGCAAGGTGAAATCCCGACAGAACGAGGGTCGTTAGATCTGAATATAGACAAGAAGAGCGCGCTAAAGAGAAGGACAGGTCTCAGTCGTCAGATCCGAGCGCAGGGTCTGACCACTGTTAGATCAAGGAGAATCTACACGGTCTTTAATGTGCAAGGAGAAGTGGGCACAATCACAATATGCAAAATCATGATGAAATCTGAGCCGTCAGATCAAGATTTGATCTGGACCATTAATTCCAGTTAGTATCGGGGATAGGGACTTTGAAATGACAAAGTCACTTGACCTCAAGAACCCTGATTTCGCGATATGCGATGTCGCGATGCAATCGTAGCCATTGAATCAAGAATGAGATCTGAACCGTTGATCAAACTCCACATCGGAGTTTCATGAATCACGACTTTGAAATGCCAAAATCACTTGACATCAAGAACCCCGAAATCGCGATATGCGATTTCACGATTTAATCGCAGCCATTAAAGTTAGAAGTGATCTGGACCATTAATTCTAGTCATTGTCGTAGTATCGGGGATCGGGACTTTGAAATGCCAAAATCATTTGACATCAAGAACCCCGAAATTGCGATGTGCGATTTCGCGATTTAATCGCAGCCGCTGAATAAAGATCGCATCTAGACTATTGATTCAAGTCTGTATCAGAGTTTCGTGGATCGCGAAATCAAGGATACAAGAACACAATCCAACAGAAATGTCGAAATCACGATATGCGATATCGCGACACAATCGTAGCCGCTGAATCAAGATCGCACCTGGACCGTTGATCTAACTCTGTGTCAAAGTTTTGCGGATCGTGAATTCAAAAGGCAAAGAACAAAATGCAACGGGAATTATGATTTCGCGATGAGTGAATTCCCGACTTAATATGAACCGTCAGATCTAGAAATAATCTGGATCGTTGATTTGGTTTCATTACGGAATGTCGGAGATCGGGTTTTGGTATTGACAATAATTTTGAACATCAGGCATTACGATTTCGCGATATGCGAAATCGTAAAAGCGCCTTTCACATAAAGGCTGTGGTCATAGCCCTTCATCACGAAAGAGAAGGAGTCGGTCTAGATAAGCTCCATATCGGAGTTTCGGGGATCGGGATTTGTACGTGACAAAAACTCTGAACACCAAGAGTGCTGAAATCGCGATGGGTGAAATCCCAATTGGATCTGAACCGTTGGATCAAGTGTTGATCGGAGGGTTTCTATTCTCTCTCACAGTTAACTACTGATTTTGGAATATGTTAGCAAAATGAACTCATGATTGCAATTTAGTTGCAAATCAGTTAGCATTTTTGTTGGCCTTTCAGTTGCTTGGACAGGTGTCTTCCTTTTGCCTAAGGAAATGGGAAGTGGAACCGCCATGGGGGTGTATATAAAATAAAATGAGACAGACTGTGTATGGTTGGCTATTCTGGAGGAAAAAGAGCTCGTAATTGAAACATAAAGGATGAGCTCGATCGTTACAGAAAATATGAAGAGTCTCAACTGCCAGAGAGGCTGAGGAATCTCAGCATAACACCCAGTGAGGGTGAACACATGGAAAAACTGTCAGAGAAGCTGAAGAATTACCATGATGATTAGGAAGAGAACTTGAGAGGTGGAGGATATCGGTACGGTGTGATCATGTAGAGGAATAACGCACATTGCATGCACGAGGTGCACAAAAGCTATATATACACGATACAAAGATGAGATGGGTTGATGTTGCTGAGGGAGTCATCGTTGTCCCCGTGGAGGAGAATTTCAGGGGTGTACAAGGATATAGAGCACAGGAGAAGAAACTGCATAGTAGAGGAATGTTGCATTGAAAGGATATGGCATAGAGAGCATAAAATGCAGAAGAACAGAAAGTGCAAGGGGTGTGCAGAAGACACTGATGCAGACAGGGCATAACAGTGTAACAGAACAACGACAAGGCTGGTAAGCCATTGAATAACTTTATTTTGCTGTAATGAGTTGTAGTAACAAAGATTTATATTCGAGGGTGGTTGGGAGGTGCTCGGGAGGACTGTTGTCCTTAGAGGTTCAAGTGGGTTCTTGAACACAGGGAGTTGTAGCTTCCATCTGGTTGCATCCAGAGAAACCAGGGTGGTAGGGTGGTGCAAGGGAGAACTCTTGTTCTCTGTTATACAGGTTGGTGCCTTTATGATTGGAAGTTGGTTCTTCCATCTAGTTGGTGCCGGAAACACTCAGGGAGTTGGTGCTTCCTTCTAGTTGGTGCTAGAGAAACCAGGGAGTTGGTGCTTCCTTCTAGTGGGTGCTAGAGAAAACAGAGAATTGGTGCTCTCAGCAAGTTGCAGCTTGCAAAACAGAGGTTGTAGCCTCATTATGAGTTGGTGCTCATATGTATGATAATGTAAAGAATGTAACTATTACTTATCATATAAAGAAAATGAGGTTTTTACCCTGTATGYGTTTCCTCAGGAAATATCTGTCTCTGTGTTTCTCATATATGTGACTGATGCTGAATGAGCCATTGATTATTTCCCTGCATTTGTGTGATCATCATTTAGTGTTTCAGCAKAAAGTTTAAAAGTAGCATAATTGTTTAAGCACGGTAACAACTGATTCACCCCCCCCCCCTCTCAGTTSTCCAACACTTGGTGGCCTCATTGTCGAACCCAGACGATATACAAAGAAAAATGTCTTTTTAGGTAGAAAGAGAATTTCGTCCTTATSTGATCGATAACATGRAATATTTGCAAGTGTTTGAGAATGATGAGAAGCTRGATTTTTTTTTTGTTGAAYGATGATGATAATGAAGATGATCACATATCTGCARTCCCTAAATATTGTGTACAATATGAGCCTATTTTTACAAAAGATGATCATGCTAAGAATCTCATGGAAAAAGTTTCAATTCGAAAAGTGCAAGAAACAAGAATGGTCAATATTGGAACTGACAGTTCCYYAAAATATGTCAACTTGGGAGTTGATTTCATCACTGAGGAAGTTGATGAATATGTTGCATTTTTTAAATAATACATTGATGTGTTCGCATGGACCTATGATGATTTGAAATCTTATGATAAAAAAATATTCCAACACATCATTCCTTTGAGGGAAGAATCAAAGTATGGAAAGAAAAAAATAAGGACAATGAACCCCAAAATGGAACCTCTCGTAAATATTGAATTGGAGAAATTAAAGAAGCCCAGAATAATTTATCCCATTAGACTTTCCAACTGGCTTTCAAATCCTATGATTGTAATAAAAAAGACCGGGTAAATCCAGATGGGTGTGGATTTCAGATATCTTAACAAAGAAAGCATAAAGGATAACTTTCCTTTACCTAATATGGAGTTCCTTCTCCAGCAAGTCACTGGATCAGCCTGGATCAGCCTGCATGTCCATGTTGGATGGTTTTTGGGATATAACCAAGTATTGGTTGTTGAGTAAGATAGAGAAAAGACATCATTCATAACACCTTGGGATACATATGCATATGCTAGAATAGCCTTTGGTGTGAAGAATGTTGGAGCCACATTCTAGAGGGCCATGGATCATGCATTTAGTGGTTTGATAACAAAATTTATGTAAGACTATCAATATGAATTGACAGTGCATTAAAAAACTAGGGGTGATCATATCCATCATTTGATAATTGTTTTTGAAAGATGTAGGTTATATGGTGTCTCTCTAAATACAAAGAAATTCTTATTCGTTGTAACTCAAGGAAAGTCATCGGGTCATATTGTGTGCAATGAAGGGATTTATATAGATCCATAAAGAGATAAAGCAATAAATGAACTCAACCCTCTGTCATCCAAGAAAGGATTTCAATCATTTTTTGGAAAGATCAATTTTGTGCAAAGGTTTGTTCCTGCCTATGAAAGTATTGTAAAGATGGTCAATTTATTGTTGAAAAAGGAATGTATGTTTGAATGGGCAGTGAATACCCAAGACTATTTCAACAATATCAAAAGATAAATTACCACAAATCCAGTCCTTATCATTCCATATTTTCAAAGGGATTTCATCATCCATTCGTTCACCAAAGAAACAATTGTTGCATCTGTTATTACTCAAAGGAATACCATGGGTGAAGAAATCCCAATCAGTTTCATAATAAAAACCCTCCATGGTTATGAATTGAGATATTCAGAAATTTAAAATCAAGCCTTGGCTCTTGTAAAAGTGGTGGCACACTTTCGAATGTACATACTAAATTCTCATGTTCTTTCTTATGTTCCCTCCTCGCCAACAAAGATGCTTCTAAATCAACAATTGAGAGAAGGAAAATGCACTAACTAGATGGAAAACATACAATAATATGATATTGAAATTAAACTTTTAAAGGTTGTCAAAGGACATGGTTTATGCAAGATCATCGCGAATAATGATTATGTGGATGGGATTATTTCAATTTTAGTAGGAGAACCATTGGCTGATTTAGAATGGTACATGGACATTGTATTCTATTAGAGGTCCGGGAAGTTACCTATCACCATAAACCCTAAGGAGCGAAGAACGTTGAAGATGAAGGAAAATCAATATGTGTAGATTATTGATATATTGTTCAGGAGGAATTATGATGGTATACTATTGATATGCATTGATGAAAACAAAGCCCAAGAAATGATGAGATAATTCCATGAAGGAATATGTGGTGAACACTTTGCATCTACCACCACCTCCCATAAGATAATAAGAGTTGGGTTCTATTGGCCATCAATATTTAGAGACTCATATGCCACAAAAATGAATTCTGTATCATGCCAACAATTTTTAGGGAAAATGAAGAGATCCGCGATGCCTTTACAACCGATAATTATAGAACAACCATTCTTCCAATGGGGACTTGATGTTGTCAGGACAATTAATCTGAAGTCAAGAAAGGGACATATGTACATTCTCACCACTACAGATTATTTCATGAAATGGCCATAAGCAATGGTGTTAAATAAAGTTTATTCTAAAGAGTTAATCAAGTTCCTCAGAGATAATATTTTGTCAATATTCGATGTCCCAGATAAATTTATCACTGATAATGGTTCAATTTTCATTGGGTCAAAGTTTACAATGTTTTTTGGAGAATATGGAATTACCATGGGTCAATCATAAAATTATTATCCGCAAGGAAATGTTCTTGTAGAATCCACAAATAAGACACTCGTTCAGATATTGATGAAAACTATTGACAAGAACCAAATAAATTGGCATCTAAAGTTGAATGACATGTTGTGGGAAAGCATAATGACTCCAAAGGACATTACCGGGATGTCCCCGTATACATTGGTTTATTGGAAAGAAGAAAAAATTCCAATTAGCCTCGAACTCAATGCTTTGAGTTTTGTCATTAATACAGAAGATACATAAGATAGTTCACCTATCCAAATGAGGATCAACCAGTTGTTGAAATTGGAAGAAGAATGAAGAAAATCCCTGAACTGAACTTCCCAGAGATAGAAAAGTATCCAAATATATTTTTATCAAAGTGCAACTGTAAATAATTTTCATAAGGGAAAGTTAGTATTACTTTGGAACAAGGCCAATGAGAAACCATCGATGCATACAAAGTTTGAAGCGCTCTGGATTGGACCATACATTGTTGAAAAGATCCTAGGCTTTAATTCCTATATGCTCCAAGACATTAAGGGTAAAATATTGATGTTTCCTATCAATGAAAAACATTTGAATGGTTTTTTCAATTTAAATATTCATCATTCTCCTTGTACATAAATTTATTTTTCAGTTTGTATATTCTTACCTTTGACTCCATAGCCCAATGTACATATACTCTTGGTCACAAAGATTCTATATTCTTGACAAACTATAGGGGGTTATCATCCTACAATTGGATCTAGTTGTTAAGAACATTTCTCATTTCTAAGTTTTCGTCCCCTTTCCATTTTCCCAACTTTTTTTTTCCATTTCTTTTCCCTCTTCTATACTTACCCGAATTACCCTTTTCTTTTCTCCCCTCTATTTTTCCCTTTCTTATTACTATACTTAGTCGTTTTTCAAAGTGACGGGTTTGCAGGTTGGTGGACTCACGGATTTTCATATCCATTGATACTCCCATATAATGAGTCTGAAAGACCACCTTATTATTCTATACTTAACTATTTCTATAGTCACAGGTTCACGGGTTCAACCTTTCATATTACAAGTTCCATGATATCCATTTTACAACCAAATATTCATGATCTACATTATGACCATGAGACTCACCGAGATCCTAAGTATCTCATCTCTCCTATATTGAGTCCGATCGACTACATTACAACACTTATCCTATTATTTACCTTTCACAACCACGAGTTCATGGGTTCTGAAGTTGGTGGGTTCACAAAATTTCGAAAATCCTAATCACTATCATCCATCCCCACCATCCTCATGCTTTTCCCAATACACATTTAAGACTGATTTAATGCTGCTAACTCATCATGTAGGTTCCATAAATATATTCATTAATAAGAGAAGGGATCGGGGAGATTTCTCTTTAAACCACATTAAAGCACGATTTGACGAAGATTATATTATTTTTATCTCTCTCAAGCGCTCATTGAAAATATTATCTGGATTAAGAGAACACTCTCGTAAACCTATGGAAACAACATCTTGATAAAAAATATGCAGAGATACCTTGAATATTTTTGTACGTGAGGACCAGAACTTTTAGTGGTCTTATTCTTACAATTCATCCTCTTCTTTTAAGAAGGAAAATATTTGGACATCCGAAATTTCTCATGGAGGGTGTGTCCCTGAGGTTTTTGATTGCAAGGAACTAGTCTCATGGTGCATTGATAAATATATACCAAGTCAACTGATTATTCAACTTAAAAACCATTCTCACATCTCTCTTCCACCTCAAGTGTTTCAGAAGATGTTGAAAATCCCTCAACTAGCACTTACTTTCAAAAGAGAGGAATGCATGGATTGTCTGAAAAAGCATGACAATGCCCTGGACCTATTGCCTGCATTTTTGGACAATTTTGTGGTTGTCCCTGAAGACATTAACAAATTGTAGGTTGACTCATTCAAAAACCCCTTTAAGGAAATTTCTTGGTTATTCACCAGGGTGAGAGGCCAAGAAATTACCATTAGCGTTTCACATATGATTATTTATATCTTATTTTACTGTCAAAGAGAAATCTATTTTCGATTAGGCAAAATTGATTTCCATTGAAAAATATTCCCAATTTTCACAATACAAAAAAATAAGAAATTCTTTATGTCTTATTATTTGGTGTCTACGATAGAATATTGTTGTCAATTTCCTAAATTTTCTATCTGTAAGAGGGTGAACTGTGAAATTGACCCAGTTACCTTCTGTTACCAAGTGTTGTGGAGAGACAAAGTTTCTTTTCATTTCTATGAATTTTTCAATGATTTTGTCTTGGTTTTTAAAGGATTGTTATTTGGGAGAGATACCCCCATAATATATGACTAGGCAAGTAAATTCCTAGATAAAAAGGGGACGTTGGAGAAAATGGAAAATCATAATGTTATCATGATTTTCAGTTGTAAGGAAAATTCCACCTTTCTTCCATGAAATGTGTCTGATAAATTTTTTATTATGAAATTCGCAAGGAAGTATAATTTATGGCTGAAACTTTTTCATGAGAAACATAAAAAACAATTCATACCCTTGCCTTGGAAAATTAGGGATTTTATATTAAGGAATATAAAAAAAATCGATGAATTTCCAAACCACTTCCACAATCTGAATCTATAATATGTTGAAAAGATAAAAGGGTTTGAACCTAATGAAATTGTTTTGTAACATATGCTAGCAGTAAGATTCAACAATTCATTTATCCATGCTAATATAAGTGAAGAAGAAGATAATAACTTAGGATCTCCTACTGACAATGTTGGTGACCTGGAAACGGTACTCAGTTGCAACGAGTTTTACAAGAAGAATGGAAAGGGTCTGAGCGAGAAGAGTGCCTAGTCCCCAAATGTTACTCCTAAGACTAAAACATCTCAGAGAAATGATCCAGTCGCCCACCCACCTAGAAAAGTGACCAATAATATTTCAGGTGGCAGAGGATAAAAGAATCCCCCTCTGGGAAAAATTGAGAGTTCACACAAGCTTCCTCTGAGAAAAAAGAGGAAAAACATCATGTAAGAGGAAGAATACCAACACATAGAGAGTGAAATCAATAGCTTCTCTCTTGAAGATATGTAGTTTGAGGAGGACATCAAGAAAATGTTTCCCCCACTGGATGAGTTAGGGAACATGACTCACCAGAATCCATCATTGGAAATCATTTAGAATGAGACCTTCGACGAACAAGAGTCATTTTCTTTTTAGAGAATTGTCTTTGATAGGGAATCCAAGAAATTAATTATTGAGAAAAGTGATGTGAAGAATAAGAAAGGAAAAATTCATTTAGAGGTTGACCTAAGAGATATGTGGCCTTCCCAAATTTATAGAATTCATAAATCAACCAACGATGCACTAGATGATTCTATTGGTGGTCTTCAAGCAGAAAACATGACATTGAGATAAAGGATCAAGGAATTGGAGGACACCTTAATGCCTCTTCAACTTCTTTCCAGTCCTTTGAAAAGAATTTGACCCACCACACCCACTGCTAAATTAAAAAGATCCTCAATCTTACTTACATAATACAAGAGCTCAGTGGAGAGAAATATTACGAAAAATAATGGAATTGATCATAGAAGATTTAGAAACTTCGATAAATATTTCTTCTTTTGGATCGAGGGAACATGCCTTCCACAACTATTTGTAAGCCAACCTAAAAAATGAAGAAGGTTTTTACCTTGATGTTGTACTACCATTTGGAAACATAGTTTCCAACATGAAAGAACTAAGGAGAAGAGAAGAGGATGTTCCCTCCCCAAGATGGATAAAATAGTTGAACACATGTTGGAAAGAAAAGATAAAAAAATTTAGTAATATTGTTCAAGCATCCAACCAACATATATGAAAGAGTGAAGAATTATTCAAGAGGATCACCGAGATAGACTTAGTGAGGAGTACTAACGAAGTAAACTACCCCAAATTAATTCTCAACTCGATATTACTCACAAAGAAACAATTTTAAGAACATGTTTATATTTTCAAGGGGTTGTCAGTTGAAACGTTCTATTGTCTACTTTAATATGATGAGGACGACATAGACAACTGGCTAGTGGACTATTATGTGAAAAACCAGGACATTGAAGAAGCATTACATGGAAATTCCCTTGATCTGAGAGACTTGGAGGTCGAGTTGTGCAACATCAAAATCTGTCATTAAATCAATGTGCAACCAATGAATAGTTATATTGAAGAATGGTTTAAGAAAACGAATGAAAAATTGACCACCGAGGGGAAAGAAACAATTGAGACGGTTCTTGTAACCGTTAATGAAGACAATAAAAGGACACCAACAAGCAAGTGAATATATTAGATACCATCATAGTAAGTTTATATTGATCACATATTTCTTTTTTTATCTAGGCCTTCATCCAGTTACTCCACTTACTTGACCACAAAGGTTTAACTATGTAACATCCCGCTCTGGCGCACTGAGAAAACTTATTCTTTGAGGACACTTGCTCGCAAGTGATATGAAATTTTATGATGTTAAACCATTTATACTTGATTATGATGTGATTGACAGATGACATGATGTTCTACTATTTGATGTAGACAGGTCCTATTGACTCAGTTTTATTGAGTGTGCAGGGTTTTTGAACTTGAGGATGCAGAGGCATC
>ML808517.1:34848-47280 GCA_009831015.1 Picea engelmannii | reverse complement strand
TGACTGGGGTCGTTGTTAATATGGCTATGAATGTACATCCATTTCATTTTTGTAAAATCATTTCGTTTTTGGGAAGTCAAGTCTAATACACATCCTGGCAATCCTGGAGCGATATCTTTTTCCTAGTGATTTGATCGCCTAGCTAGAGGGTTAAATCTGTGAATCCTTGGGCTAACTGCCCCTGTCTGCATTTTCATCAAATTTTAAATTATCAAATTTCTAGGCAGTGAATTATTACATGACTGCGTTTTCATCAAATTTCGGGGCAGTAAGTTATTGCATGTCTGCGTTTTTATTTTGGTTTGCATTTATATTTGAATAGGGAATATGGTTCAGTCTTTTCCCTTCTTCCATTGATTTCTCCGTCTCTGACGGGCTCCTCAGTCAGCGCCATTGCCTTAGCGACCACCTGGTATGGCTTCCACTGCTCTGCCAGTGTTAGCGTGTTGGACAATGATGCCGTTTGCCAGTTGTCAGTTGCCTGGAATCGTGCCTTTTTGTATGGTTGGGTACTATGGAGCGTCCTTACCAAGTTAACGCTAATACTAATGCTATCATTTTCCTTGACACGTATCCGGGACTGACATAACACTTTATTGGTTCTCGATTTCATGCTTGATTGCCTACTTCCAGGTATGCGTGCTCTATAATTTATTTTGGTTTCAACATAGGGTTTATAGTTAAAAATTGATCCTCGTATGCCTTACATGCATTTCCAAGTTTATGTGATGGAAGGGATTAGATTTCAGTATGGGAATAATTCGGATTTGTTTCACGAATATTTTCCATAATCCTGTTTCTTTTTGGATTTGAAAGAATATTTTTACTTGATTATTTCGAACAATTTCCAGTCACTGCAGATGCTTCAGAAACCCTAGATGTAACAAAATTATTGATAAGTATTCTATTTTAGATTTTAAATAATTTAATAAAGGGGCGAATGTTTTTGAAATTTTGTTCATTAATATCTTAAGTGGTAGTTTTTAAGGTGGTAAGGGAAAATTTTAATTCTTAATTGATTTGATAATGAGATTATTATTATTAATGCTTTGGATTTGTTAATTATCAAGGTAATGGTGTTTAGGGTAGTTTAGTTCTATTTGAAGGAAGAAGTTGAATTGATAGTGGAAGAATTTTATTAGGGGAGTTAGGTTAGATGGTTTAATAAACATGGAATTAGTAAAAAGTTTCTTGGTATTGTTTAAGTGCTTATAGTTAGTGTAAAATAAAATGAAAAATAGTGGTTGTTAATGGTAGTGACATTTATGTAATTGTTATCCAATTGCTATTAATGGTTGCTTATTTAATTGTTAAGTAATCGCAATGTCATATAATTGCTCGTTATTTACTTACTCGCTATTTAATTGGTGGAGGTACTGTATGGCTCCTTATATATAGTTATTGTAGAACAAAATGAAAAATAGTGGTTATTTAATGGTAGTGACATTTATGTAATTGTTATTCAATTGTTATATAACGGTTTCTTATTTAATTGTTAAGGAATCACAATGTCTTGTAGTTGCTCGTTATATATTCAAACGCTATTTAATTGGTAGAGAACCATAAAATGCATTGCTAATTAAAGGCAAGGTTAGGGTAACATTAAACGAAGGAGGATGTTAATTTTAGGAATGCCACTGAAAATTTTCTTGTTAATAATATAAATTGGTATGGTAATGTAAAGGTTATTCCTGCAAACTTTTTATAACTTAAATTAAAAGGGTGTTACCCTTTTATGGAAATGGTTTCTAATGTTAGTGTTGGGATAACACATAAAACATAAGGTGATGTTATTGTGAAAAATAAATGGTTGTAATGTAATATGTTTATCATGTCACGACAACGTCATTGTAATCTTAGTTGTTATTGATAAGTTATGTGGTGTAGTGTCCTTGTTTAATTACAAGGATTATTTGAGTCAGTAAATGAGGGTCGTTGTTCATTTGAATAATGTTGTACTTGATTGATACGCCTTCTGTGTGCTCGATCTGCTTGTATTGGGTGGGATGTAGACACCTCCATGTTCCTCAGAACAGTCGCTATCCCTGAGACCTTAAATGGTTAAAATCAATGGGAACCTGGGCTTGAGCGTTTCTTATGTGTCTTGGAAGTCCTAACCATTGCAGGGTAGGACAGGTGGGTAGTCAGTTCTACTTAGCGTCGTGTGATCGTCGTTTATGCATGCAGTTACTTGTTGCGTGTCCTTGTCGTCTTTTTATATTCATCATGGTTGTGTCTTATTCGTCATCGGGTGGCAACGCAGAGTCAAATGCATTGATTGTTTCCTTGTACACTGACGCAAGCTGCCCTCAGCGGCAACTGCTTCCACCAGGACCTTCTTCCTCCTCGGCCCGAAGAACTCAAAGGTTCTTCAGATCCCCGCCTGGGAATCCTTCGTACCCACAGTGACTTTCCACTCGCACAATCCTCCCTTCCTTGATTATTGGAGGATCGGCCCTCGCGACTTCGCGAGTTCAACCCTGAATACTTTACCCTCGGATCCCCGAGACCCGATCTCTCTGGTCAACGTTGACCTTCCTTTGGCGTATCGGGACCTCGCGCTATCGCGACTCATGTCACTATACTTTCGGGGTCCCACTTCCCGAGATCCGAAACACCGAGATGCCGACAAACTCACTATCTCGTCTTCTCTCTTCCTCGCCACTCATGAGACCAATCTCTTGACCATTCAACTCCCGAGACCCGATGTCCCGAGATCACCTCACGAACTCCCGATGCGTCCGGTCCGCAAATTGAATCATGCTCCTTGTGGTTTTGATCGACGGCTCCTGTCCAATTTGAGCTTCGAACTTTCTTCCGTCTACACTGTAGACTTCACGTCCACTTTTCCTCCTTACGCAAATCCTGAATAAGAAGTGTCTCTTCCCGAGACCCGTTCGCCAACCTGCTCGCTTCTCCTTGCGACCTATTCCACGGATATTCTCGCCACTGCTCTTCGACTACTTCGAAGGCCTATCTTTCTTGAGCTTCCACTGCTCTTCTGAGCTTCTTCTGGAAGCTTCCTGCACGCACTCCCTAAGGCAAACCTTCAAACACACCAAGTGTTGAAGTCACTTGACTCCGTGCACTCCTACAGCAAAAGTCTATCAATTCCTTAGCTCAGAATCAAAACTCTGAGACTCCGTCCAGCCTCCGCACACCTTGCACGACTCTATCTACCCAAAAAAACTTCTGGGTGAAGGAGAACAAGAGTTTAACTGCTGAGCCTCATCAACGCACTCTATGCGAATGAATTCTACTGCACTCCATGCAGGAATCTCCTAGCTCAAATAGAGAAACAATTGAAACTCATTCCCTTATTCCCTCAGATATCGAACCTGTATTGCAATCACATATGCAACATATAGAAGATAGGCAAAACAAGAAGCAACTATGAAACAACATAATATCAACAATACACAGAGAATAATCATAGCCATGGAATTGAATCAAAGCTTTCCTATTAATTCAATATTTGTACATGGGTGTTTTCCACAAGTTCTCTGCTTGCTCACTTCTTGCTCCTGGTTCTCATATGAATGCTAACGCTAGTAATCTGCTAATAATAATGAATTACAATAATAAAAAGGAGGGTGCCTATATTCCATTTTCCCTCTCGAAAGCAAAAACTGTCTAATCTAGAGTTAATTAATTTATCTACTTGCATTAAATCTAATAAATGCCTTAGCTACCTAAGGACGAGAGCTTATCCACTCAAGGTCCGTTACAATGTACAAGTGCGCTTCATTACTCTAATGCATTAATGTTTTGGCACACCAAATATCAAAATATTTCAAAGTTTAAATGCTGGCGCTCTCCAGCTGTCTTTTCTTTGCTCCATGCGCTGGCTCGCTTGATGAGGTGTGGATGCTCCTGCATCATACTCCTCGGCTCGAAAATTTTCATGGGCTCCTGTCCATGAGATCCTGCACGGTGTGACCATGCTTCTGTATGACTGCCTCTGTTTCCCAGCTGGCATCCTCCACTCGGTGATTCTTCCATTTCACCAGGTATTCAAAATATTGCTTTCTCCTGGTCTTCCGACCTATTCTTTTATCGAGTATGCACTCCATCTGTGGCTTCTGTGAAACTGGCAATTGCTTCTGCCACTAGACCCGTGGTTCCCCGGTTCTAGTGTCTGCTTCTCCAGCCCTGTATGGGTATAAATCCGAAACGTTGAAAATCGGAGATATCCCGATGCCCTCTGGCAACTCAAGCTCATATGCATTTTCCCCGAATTTCTTCAGGATTCTGCATGGCCCAATCTTCTTCATCTTGAGCTTGTTATATGTTCCCCTTGGGAACCTTTCTTTCCTCAAGTGTGCCAGAACCATGTCTCCAACTTCAAACTAAATCTGTCTCTTCCTTTGGTCGGCTCTGCACTTATACTCCTGATTTGCCTTCTACAATCGCTGCTTCACCTGCGTGTGAAGTTCTTTCATCGCCTCCGCGAACTCCTCAGCTCTCGCACTGCTAGTTTCAGCTTGTTCTGACTCCCTGAGCTCAGAAAATCCTCTCGGCTGTGTCCCATACAAAATTTGAAACGGGCTCTTTCCTGTACTCCGATTCACCGAATCGTTGTACGCGAATTCTGCCTGTGGTAGGATCTGATCCCAACTGCTGTGATGCTCTGCCACTAGGCTCCTCAACAGATCTCCTAAGCTCCTGTTGACGAACTCAGTCTACCCATCGATCTGCGGATGGTATGCTGAGCTAAAATCCAAATTAGTACCCAGCTTCTTCCATAGGGTCCTCCAAAAATGACCTATGAATTTCGTATCCCGATCCGAGACTATGCTTCTCGGCAATCCATGCAATCGCACAATCTCTTTGAAAAATAAGTTGGCGACGTGCGTTGCATCGCTAGTATTATGAAACGATATGAAATATGCCATCTTCGAAAACCTTTCCACCACCACAAAGATGGAATCAATTCCTCTCTGCGTTCTCGGCAGACCCAAAACAAAATCCATACTGATCGCCTCCCATGACCTCTCAGGTATGGGCAATGGCTGATAGAACCCGGTGTTCTGCTTTCGGCCCTTCGCATGTTGACATATCCTGCATCTGTCAACAAACCTTTTTACGTCTGTTTGCATGCCTGGCCAAAAATATGATTCGCTCAACTTGGCGAATGTTTTTTCATGTCCAAAATGACCTGCTAAGCCTCCGCTGTGTTTTTCCCTCACCAAATTTTCCCTCATGGAGCAATTCGGAATGCACAGTTGATTGCCCCGAAATAGAAATCCTTCCTGGATCATAAATCAATCCACGGACTCCGATCTCTAAGAACCGGATTCTCGGCTGCCTCGTATGCTTCTACAAAATCTGCATCACCTGCATACATATCTTTCAGATTTTCAAAACCCAAGGTTTTGACTCTGAACTCCTGCAGCAGCAAACATTTCCTGCTCAAAGCATCAACTACTTTGCTAGCAGTCCCCAAAATGTGCTTGATCACAAACGTGAAATTTTGCATATACTCTACCCATTTCACATGCTTCTGGTTCAACTTCTCTTGTTGACTTACGAACTGCAATGCGTGATTATCGCTATACAAAACAAATTCCTTGGGTATCAAGTAATGCCTCCACTTCTTCAATGCATGTATGATGGAATAAAACTCTTTTTCGTACGTGGAGTATTTCATCTTGGCATCATCCAATTTCTCGCTATAATAAGCCACAGGTCTGTCATCCTGACTCAAGACCCCTCCAACAGCATATCCACTCGCATCACATTTCACCTGAAATGTTTTTTGAAAGTCTGGCAACACCAAAATCGGTTGCTTCGTTATCTTATGCTTCAACAGATTGAAGCTCCTTTCAGCCTATGCGGTCCAGTGAAAAACTTTATGCCTCTTTTTCATAGTGTCCATCATTACGGCGCTAATTCCAATGAAATTCCGAATGAATTTTCTGTAAAAGCCAGCCAAACCATGAAAACTCCTTACCTCAAAAACGTTCCTCGGCGATGACCAATTCCTGATCACATTCACCTTCTCAGGATCCATCTTTAATTCATTCACTGAGATTACAAAACCCAAATAAATGAGTTATGTCTGCATGAAGGAACACTTCTTCAAATTAATCAGCAGTTTCTCCTGCTGTAGCCTTCTCATCACAATGGCTAAATGCTTCAAGTGTTCAGCCCTGGTTTTTCTGAAGATTAATATGTCGTCCAAATACACGACCAAAAATTTGCCAATGAATTCCCACAGGACTTCATTCATCAGCCTCATGAAAGTGATCGGTGCGTTTGTCAAACCAAACATCATGACCAACCACTCGTACAAACCCTCGTTTGTCTTGAATGTTGTCTTCCATTCATCTCCCTCTCTCATCCGGATCTGATGATATCCACTCTTGAGATCAATCTTTGAAAAATAATTTGCCCCACTCAGGCAATCCATAAGATCATCCATTCTCGGCAGTGGAAATCTGTATCTGATGGTGATTTTATTAATCGCTCTGGAGTCTGTACACATTCTCTAGCCTCCATCCTTCTTCGGACTCAGTACTGTCGCAACATCACATGGACTAAGACTCTCTCTGACCAGTCCTTTATCCTGCAGATCCTGTACCTGCCTCTTGACTTCCTCGTTCTCCTGAGGTGTCAGTCTGTACGTTGCCTTGTTTGGTAAGCTTGCCCTGGGTATGAGGTCAATATGGTGACTCACACTCCACATCGGTGGCAATGAATGAGGTAGTTCGTCCACGATGATATCAGCGAACTCCCCCAGTAGCTCCCGAATCTCTTCTAGCAATTCATCCACTCTTGTGCTTGTCAGAACAATTTTCGGCTTCCTGACAACAAAGAATTGTGGATCTTCGTCCTTTTCCAGCTCTGTGAGAAGATCTTTCCCACTCATGAGAAGTATCGTGCTGCTCACTTCCAGCTTAACCTCCTTATCCTTTATTGGCAGCAGTGTGTGTGTTTTCCCATCCTTCTCCAAGGTATATGTGTTCATCCTCCCATCATGAACAACATTTCTGTCAAACTGCCATGGCCTACCCAATAATACATGACAGACATCCATGGGAATAACGTCACACAGGATCTTATCCCTATATTCACCCATTTTAAATTCAACCAAGAATTGCCTCGTAACACTTACCCAGTGTCCTTTCTGCAGCCATGACACTTTGTATGGACTCGGGTGTCTGCTCGTCTTCAGCTCCAGTTTCTCCACCATCTCGATCGAAATGAGATTGTCAGTACTTCCGTTGTCCACTATGACCTTGCATTTCTAGCCCTTGGTCTTGCACGTGGTCCTGAACAGTCGACATCTTTGCGCTGTGTCCTCCACCTCTTTCTCAGGTTTCAAGAGAACTTTGTGCACTGTCAGCGACTTCCCACTTCCGTTGTCTTCACTCTCAACATCACGCCTCTACGCCTCGGTGATGTGAGCTTCATTTATGTCCAGATTCCTGTCTGGACAGTCAACGGCTTTGTGTCCGTCTTTTCCACATGTAAAACATGTGATAATTCCTCCACGACCTCTTCCTCTACCTCGGGTACGAGGAATTGCGTTGGCGTCAGCATATCCGCCACCCTGCTCTGTATGCGGCCTCCTCGGCTCAGCATATGGCTGCCTTTGTTCATTTTGTGGCTGCCTCTGCTGTGAGGTTCCACCTATCTCAGGCCTACCCTGAGGTCTCTGCCACTCCTCCTTGGGCTTCTGGAATTTTTCTTGGGCAACCGCTTTGCCTCTGGGCTGACTCCTGCCTCGCCCTCGCTGACCTTGCTTGCGGCTCAGCTTCTCTTCGGCTTTCAGAGCCATATGGTACGCATCTTCCACCGTCCTGATGGTCAACATGCTTAACTCATCCTGAATGTCATACCTCAATCCATTCAGGTATCTTGCCACCTTTTCATCATCTCTCTCTCGATGACCAGCTCGAATGTTGAGCCTATAGAATTCCTTGGTGTACTCCTTCACCATCGTCAACTTTTGTCTCAGGTTCTGCATGCGCCTGAACAGTGTGATCTGGTAGTCTCTGGTGATGAAATTCGCTTTCATCTTCGCGATCATCCGATCCCAGCTCTTAATCTTCTGTTTTCCTTTGCAGCGCCTATCAGCCTGCAACTCATCCCACCATAAGGCTGCATGTCCTTTCAACTTCGTAACAACATGCCTTACCTTCTTGTCCTCTTCGATATCCTCATAATCGAAGTAGGTATCGAGTTCTCGGATCCAATCCAACAACTCTTCTACGTTTAGACTTCCCTCATAGACGGGAATGTCCATCTTGGTCTTCGAGCTCATCCTAGCGATAGCTCTGATCAACCTCTCTATTGAGGCATCTTCTACTATGACCTCTTCGGCATCGTGTCCAGCTTCTTCTTCCACCTCGGAATCGCTGAACTCTCCAGCGCCGACTTCGCGCCTTTGGGTGGTCTCCATTTCTTCGAGTCTCACTCTGAGATCTCATATTTGTCGTTCCATTTCTGGATTTCCTGCTGGCCTACCTCTTCTATGGGCATCCCTGTCTTCACGATCAGGTGACTGCCTCTCTCTTCGCAGCGGCATTATATCTCCTCTGTCTCTGCTTCATAAAGCAAAGATACTATCCCGCTCTGATACCACTCTGACGCAAGCTGCCCTCAGCGGCAACCGCTTCCACCAAGACCTTCTTCCTCCTTGGCCCAAAGAACTCAAAGGTTCTTCAGATCCCCATGCGGGAATCCTTCGTACCCACATTGACTTTCCACTCGCGCAATCCTCCCTTCCTTGATTATCGGAGGATCGACCCTCGTGACTTCGCGAGTTCAACCCTGAATACTTGACCCTCGGATCCCCGAGACCCGATGTCTCTGGTCAACGTTGACCTTCCTTCGGCATATCGAGACCTCGCGCTATCGCGACTCGCGTCACTATACTTTCGGGGTCCCACTTCCTGAGATCCGAAACACCGAGATGCCGACAAACTCACTATCTCGTCTTCTCGCTTCCTCGCCACTCGCGAGACCAATCTCTTGACCATTCAACTCCCGAGACTCGATGTCCCGAGATCACCTCATGAACTCCCGATGCGTCCGGTCCGAAAATTGAGTCACGCTCCTTGTGGTTTTGATCGATGGCTCCTGTCCAATCTAAGCTTCGAACTTTCTTCCGTCTACACTGTAGACTTCACATCCACTTTTCCTCCTTACGCAAATCCTGAATAAGAAGTGTCTCTTCCTGAGACCCATCCGCCAACCTGCTCGCTTCTCCTTGCGACCTGTTCCACGGATATTCTCGCCACTTCTCTTTGACTACTTCGAAGGCCTATCTTTCCTAATCTTCCACTGCTCTTCTGAGCTTCTTCTGGAAGCTTCCTGCACGCACTCCCTAAGGCAAACCTTCAAACACACCAAGTGTTGAAGTCACTTGACTCCGCGCACTCCTGCAGCAAAAGTCTATCAATGCCTTAGCTCAGAATCACAACTCTGAGACTCCGTCCAGCCTGTGCACACCTTGCACGACTCTATCTACCCAAAACAACTTCTGGGTGAACGAGAAAAAGAGTTTAACTGCTGAGCCTCATCAACGCACTCTATGCAGATGAATTCTACTGCACTCCATGCAGGAATCTCTTGGCTCAAACAGAGAAACAATTGAAACTCATTCCCTTATTCCCTCAGATATCGAACCTGTATTGCAATCACATACGGAACACATAGAATATAGGCAAAACAAGAAGCAACTATGCAACAACATAATATCAACAATACACAGAGAATAATCACAGCCATGGAATTGAATCAAAGCTTTCCTATTAATTCAATATTTGTACATGGGTGTTTTCCACAAGTTCTCTGCTTGCTCACTTCTTTCTCCTGGTTCTCATATGAACGCTAACGCTAGTAATCTGCTAATAATAATGAATTACAATAATACAAAGGAGGGTGCCTATATTCCGTTTTCCCTCTCGAAAGCAAAAACTGTCTAATCTAGACTTAATTAATTTATCTACTTGCATTAAATCTAATAAATGCCTTAGCTACCTAAGGACGAGAGCTTATCTGCTCAAGGTCCGTTACAATGTACAAGTGCACTTCATTACTCTAATGCATTAATGTTTTGGCGCACCAAATATCAAAATATTTCAAAGTTTAAATGCTGGCGTTCTCCAACTGTCTTTTCTTTTCTCCACGCGTTGGCTCTCTTGATGAGGTGTGGATGCTCCTGCATCATACACGCGTGCACACACTTTTTAAACACACACCCAAAAAAAAAATAAAAAAAATTTCACTAGTTACTAGAGTTGGGTCGTCGTAACATGGAGGTCATTACATATGGTATCATAGCCGGTTCGACCTGCGACTTGGGATTTGCTATGACTTTCGTTGACATGATTAGATTGATTATACTGTTGCTGATTGAGTTGATTGTGTGCGTGCAGGTAATCATGGTTAGAGGATGTCGCGGAGGTAGACGATGGGGTGCTAGGGGAGGAGGCGTGACGCCTCTAGTAGAATCCACGCCTGAGGGGTATAACCCCTAGGGAGGCGAGCATGTTCTCGGAGAGGAGCAGATAGCAGTTGGCGTTGTTGTTGAGATGATGAGATCTTTTCAGTGCATGTCTGAGGCACTGATCAACAAATTGGACCGAGATGAGGCCAGGGCGCCAACACCCCCTGAGGTTTCGCCGCGCGTACCATCCGTTACAGGTAGCATTCGCCATGAACTTGAGAAGGTAAAATTTCCCGAGTTCTTTGGTGACCTGGATGGCGTAGCCGCCAAGGTATGGTTGGATAATATGGCAATGTGCTTCTAACTTCGCAATTATACCTCCAACATGAAGGTCCGCATGGCGGTGTTTCAACTGAAGGGGAGCGCTCTTCTATGGTGGAAGACTCTCCTTCCACAGCTGAACATGGCCGTTGAAGACGTGTCATGGGAACTATTCGAGGAACGATTTTGAGAGAGGTATCTTTCTGAGGAATTCATTGAGCGTCAGCTCAATGAGTTCAATGCATTACGACAGGGAGGTCGTATGATGCCCGAGTACGAGGCATGTTTTATGGAACTGCTCTGGTATGCTCCACACCTTAACACTGAGAAGCTCAAAGTCAACAGGTTCGTGTTTGGCCTGAACGACAGCCTGCGTGCAAAGATTAGGATCTTGATGCCTCAAACCTTACACGACGTTGTCCAAAAGGCCCTCATAACAAAGGAGGAGCTTATCAGTGGGGGTTAGACCAGGACTCCAACGAGACCAGTCGGGCAGGGTTCATCTGGTACACCGCAACATCAGACACCAACGAGACATACGCCGGGATATCGTGGCTTCCAGAGGGGACCCACTATTTCTACACCCCGACGATCACCGCCTCAGCAGCGGACACCTTATTGAGGACCACAGCACCAGCAGCAGCATCGCCTGCAGCAGCAACAGTTTAGGCCTGTTTAGCAGAACAGACCTGGTTTCCAGGCGGTGGGCCATCCTCTTCCACTTCGGGCACCAGGACTACTGGGCCGAAGAAGGGGTGTTGGACGTGTGGGGAGCCACACTACCAGCGCGACTGTCCTGTGGAGAGGGCCAGAGCATCCGGATCAGCCGGACCCGCGACCGTGGGAGATATGGGCAAGGCCCATCAAATTCATGTAGCAGTGAATAACCACCAGGCAGAGCACCAGTCGATGGTGCTCGAGACGACAGGTACTGTCACTGACCATACCCTTAGTATTTTGATAGAACCAGGAGCTACTGAGAGTTTCATTTCTAGTGCACTGCTAAAAATGATTAAGGTAAAGGAAGTCAAACAGGATGAGTTTAGCTTCGTGGAGATGGCTTCGGGAGCCAAATAGAAGGTTGGAGGAAAGGTTACGGGCTGTGCCCTTAACCTGGGAGAGTTTGTCACGAGGGTCAACTTGTACGTCACGATCTTAGGATCTTATGATGTCGTGATTGGTATGTATTGGTTGGAAATGCATGAGGCAATACTCAACTGTAAGATGAAACAGTTGAGCTTGGTTGATGACAAAGGACAGAGATGTGTGATTGTAGGAAGGAACCAGGGAGTTTCCCTGCGATTCGTCTCTTCCTTACAGTTATGGAAGAGTATGCGCAAGGGGTGCAAACTTTATGTGATCCTCGCGCTAAACGAGAAGGGAGTAGCGGAAGCTCTAGAACACCTTCCGGTGGTGAAGGAGTTTGTGGACATATTTCCAGAGGAGTTGCCTGGGATGCCACCGGAAAGGGAACTGGATTTTACCATAGACCTGAAACCGGGAACCAAACCGATAGCAGGATTGCCTTATCGGATGTCGACCCCGGAGTTGCAAGAGTTTAAAATGCAGCTGAAGGAGTTGTTGGACCTGGGACTGATACGTCCTAGTGTGTCACCGTGGGGTGCACCAGTTATTTTCATACGAAAGAAGGACGGATCATGGAGGCTTTGCATTGACTACCATCAACTGAACAAGGCTACGATCAAGAATAC
>ML808517.1:0-12955 GCA_009831015.1 Picea engelmannii | reverse complement strand
TGATCTCTCTTATTCAAAAAATACAACAATTACTTTGTTTCATCTAATGAATCACAGATTTCTCTTCTTCGTTAATTGAATCATTTTTGTACAAATCCTTGCATGCAGATTTATCTAATGTGATGATTTGTAAATTATAAGATTGCTGTAACTTTTATGTCTTGTTTGTTCTGTTATCGATATTCAAAAGAGCACTGTTACTTATTGTTTACTAGAGGCTTGCAGAGGATTGATGTAGGTTTCCTCCCATCGAACAGTCGAACTGGATTCTTTATACAGGACAAATTGGAAAGCGTTATCACAGTTTAGCTTATTAGTGTTATGTAAGTAGTTTAGAGAGATATATGCATAGTTTAGATTTGTAGTTAGAGTTAGTGTTTTAATTGCTTAGTTTAGATAGTTAGTTTTTATTCTATTTCTTTCTCATAAAACTATAAAAATAAAAAACAGTTCCTCTGTCTTAGGACAGTTTGCAATTGATTTTTGCAGGTTTTCTTATAAATCTGTAATTTATAAATATTGTACATTTGTAATTAAGATTTGATTCAGTTAATAGTTGAATGTTGAATTTCATAGAATTATTATAGTTTAGGTAGTCAATTGTATATATTAGTAGTTTAGATTTGTTTATTAGTTTGTTTTATTTATTTAGATTAGTTTATTTAGAGTAGTTTTCTTTTGTTTTCTTAGGACTTAGATCGGCTAATGGAGCCGCTAAACCCGTCAGGGTGGGTTATCCCAAACGGCTTGGGTTATTTAGACAACCCCGGACCGGATCCACTCTTCGAGTTGACGGACGGTCAATTTCGCCCGTCAATAAGTAGCTTCTCAAAATGTATGTATACTATTGTTGTTTTTCTTCCTGTGAGAGCAATCCTTGAAATAATGTGGTTCACCACACTCCCAACATTTCACTGGTTCCTTTTGGGCAGTCTCTTTGTTATAAAATGTTGTCGATTTTACATTTTTATTTTTAGATGGATTATAAGTCTTATTATTTCTGTATTCATTTCCATGAAACCCTTTTGCAGTGTTCTTATTGAAGAACTTTCTTTCATTTCTTCGTGGATAAAATATTTCAACTTTCTTTCCCTTCCATTTTTTAGCATTTTCATTTCTGGTTTTATAGTGTTCAAAACACAATTTAGCCTCATGCATAGCTTCTTCTAACATCTTAGGATTGTCAAATTCAATCCTATATTTATATGAGGTCGGTAAAAAACTGAAGAAACATTGTATCTTTGGTTTTTCATCCACAATATATGGTACACATTGCAATAAGCTTAGAAATTTGTTGCAAAACTATTTCATGGTTAAATTTCCCAAGTTCAGTTCACAAAATTATTTATCCTTACCTTCACAATATTGTTATGATAGATATTGTTTCTTAAAATATATTTTAAAATTATTCCAAGTTATTTTACATTCCTTAATATTCTTTACTCTCTTGATATCTTGCCACCAAATATCATTCTTCTCATTCATATTATAGATGGGCATTCTTTCTTTAAGTTCACTTGAATAATTATATATCTGAAAGTATTTTTGCATCCCAGAAAGCCAAGCTTCTGCCTCTTCTACAGTCTCAAGATCATGATTAAAGATTGGAGGTTTTATCTTTTTAAATTCTCCCATAATTTCCTAATGATGCTTAAATGTTTATTTTTAGTATTTTCCTCACTTGAAGTTTCAGTTTTATTAAAAACAAATTCCGTCATTGATTCAGTATGTTCAAATTTCCTACAATTCTTATTGTGGAGGTTAGTTTTAGAATTACTAGAAACTTGACCTTTATTCGTGTCCAAGTTCCGACTATACAATTTTTCTAACAATATTGCATTAAGTTCTTCTTGTCTATTTATAATTTGTTCATTATTTTCCTTAACAGTTTTCAATTCTTCCCTTATACCCTGTACAATCTAAATTAATTCATATTGTCTGTTATCCCTGCTTTCATTCAAATTAACCCATATATTCCCCTCACCAGTATTTCCTTGTTCAAGAATTTCTAGTTCATTTTGATGTGACCATTCTTCAGGTAGAATAGGTACTTATGTCATCTTTCCTGTAATCAAAGTCTTCTTCCTAGTGGTAAGAAGAAAATACACACGTTTTATAGATAAGAAGTTAGTTAGAGGTAAGCTTGATGCAAATTTAATTTTTATATCTGTAATAGTTTCATGTACAAATTCACTAACTTTCACTTGTCCTAAGTTATAATCTTATGGTATATTTCCTAGTCTTATATTGTAATTCATTTGGAAAAACTACAATTTCCATGTCTTAACTCCTATGATATAACTTATGTGTAGACAAACCTTTCGTTCATAATCCTATAAGAAAGGGTTATTATTAGACCCTTGTTGCAATCTTGTTTTACCTAGAGCATAAGTTGGCTTCACTTGATTGCTAAGGTATAGTAGTCGATGGGAGGATTACTCTTACTAAGGTTTCTATGTAATTTAATTAAACGGTTAAACCCAACCCCACAATCATAACGTAGGTACAAGTTATCAAAAGGTTTACCCCGATCCCCTCAATCATAGAGTAGGTTGAATGGATCGACATGCAATGTATGATGGTAACATCGTAATCATGTTTGATATGGTCAGAGTTAATGATGTTTTGACATTTGATAATAGAGTGGTTGGAGGTTGTTAATACCAAGCTTAACATATCTCGTCTCTTATTAAAACGATTGTATGTATCCTCTGGTGGAAACCCTCCCATGTGCCAGGTGTAATCTTCTAAGAACAAGAGCTGGGGAGGTAATGTCCTAACCATCCCATGTAGTTTTAGGTCATTCGATCCTTTGTTTTGGTAATCTTCCGGCGGAAGATGAGGGTTCCTACTGGTATGAGTTAGAAAGACTCTAGGATTTAATCTCTCTGTCTTCGATCTTCCTCCATTGTGATATTTGGGATTAAGTGTTGTTACCTATGCCAACCTCTATGCTCTCTCTGTCTTCATTTGGTTTTCCATTCTAGATTTTCTCAACATTTGGGACTCTGGGCGTAACCAAGTTAGATTTTTTTGGTCCTTTTTCTTTTTTAATGAAGTCATGTTTACTGTTACAAAAATTCCATTACTGTAGATATCAATGGTTTCTATTTGTTATCCTTGATTGAAGGGTTATTAATTCTTGTGTGCATTTCACTTGGTTTTCTTTATAAACTTAGTTGTAGTCGTCATCTTTGTTCATACCTGTGTTTTTTTTTTAACCCTTACAGAGTGCTCCTGTATTGGTCACAACTCATTATGTATTCGAGCATTCTATTTATATTTTTCTTATGTAAATACTCTTCCTGTAATAAAAAAACCTTTTGGATACTTTAATCTAATGATGGGCCCTTGTTGTGAATGAGGGTACCAATCAAGAATAAATTTTGGTTCTGTCTAGTTGACTCGTTCTTCTACAGGAGTATCCTTGCGGGCTTTTTGAGCTATTACAGGTAAAATCTTATTATAACCCTATCGTCATTCTTTTAGAAAGATTTTGTTTCCTTTATTAATGGTTGTGTGTTGTGTAGGCGTGCTCAATTATTTTAGTAGGACGTATTCATACATTACCCGGTCTTAATTTCCTTTAAGTGTTCTTACTTGAATGTATTTCTACTAATTACTGCATTTGGAAATCATTGTTCACATGCGAGGAAATATGGCCTCTACGCCAGGGTGTTAATCCTTCGGGAGGTATTTTGTTTCTATGCTAGACCCTAATTGGGGATAAGGGATTTGATACCACTATCTGTGTTCGAGGTAACTGGTTGGTTACCTACCGTGGTTTTATCGACCACATTCTTGGTCTGTTAAACAATAAGAAATGTATTATGTTTTCTGGTTTGTATTATGCTTATAGATATCCATACATAAGTTGACTGTGTATGAAATTTCTGTTATTTTGTTGAAATATTAAACTATGAAGAGGTTTTTCACCAACATATGTTTATTTATTTCTAAGTGGGTTTTTACTCTCGTTAAATTAATAGAGTCATCATGAATGTAACTTTGTTTAATATATATTAATGGATTTTCCTTAGTTCTTCATTTTGTGCCCATGAATGGTTCCAAGCCTAAATTTCCATGCTCGCATGATCTTACTAAGTTTTTTCCTCATTTTAAAATTGCTACAGAACCTATAAGGCTTGTTCCTTATACATCACATTATTATATATACAACTTTTACTATTTTGTTGTAATTATTCAATGACCTTAACTTACTATATATATTCTAGATTTCATCTACAATAATAGCATTGTGGTTTAGAATCTAGCTTGTTGGTTATAATTCAATTTATATAAATTATTCTTTCATACCAAAACTTTGATAATTATATAATCATTCTTCCTGCATTTTAATCAAGATATTGATATAATCATTGCTTTATGATATTTCCTATGAAATTTGTACAATGGAATGAAACAAGAAAAAACCTCTAATCTCTAGTTAGATTACAATCAACAATAATTTATCCATGAATTATGATTTGAAAAACAATCTAACTAAAATAGAATATCCATAATCTACAAATTGAATAATAAATTGACTAGAATACAATGGAAGAAAAACTTGTAGCTAAGATTTCTTTTAGGGAAAACACACTTCAAGTGGGTTTCTCCTCTGAACCATATATCATAGCTACCACATATTCCAACTCTATCACCCCTAATATAAATCCATATCCAATAACCTAAGCAAATGACTTGTTACAATTCGTAGGGAGCTCCCATCATCGGTAAATGTTTTAGTTATGTTAAATAAGGGATAGGCATCTAACATCCTCTGCACCAAACGAATATATCTGTGACTTATTAGAAACAAGCTGGAATTCCAAAGCACACACAATTTTTGGACTAACATATCTCTACACACATGCTAGTTGGCTATCTCCTACAATATTGGGTGGTAGATCATAGAAATGGGGATAAAAATTCCCCCTTCTAGACAACCTAGTGATAAAATAAA
The DNA here is from genome assembly GCA_009831015.1 of Picea engelmannii. NCBI lineage: Eukaryota > Viridiplantae > Streptophyta > Pinopsida > Pinales > Pinaceae > Picea > Picea engelmannii. Next base: position 7,989 of record ML808517.1, on the reverse strand, counting down.
TATCATGCTCTATGGGTTGATATTTGATCTGTATTGGTTCATTACATTATTTTTCATCTATCTTGATGCTTTTACAATGGAAACAATTGAAAGAATTAGCTTGCAGGGTCATTTTAGTGGCAGGTCCCAGTTTGGAAAATTGGGGTCCATAACCTTTTAGAGCCATTTTGAGGAACTAGACGATATTTTTGGGGGTTTGGTGATCCAAAATTGTTCTCACCCCCTTCATTATATTATTTACATGATACTTTCTAAATGGTGCATACTATGCATCAATTAGAGTTCATATGCAAATGTTATGCCTCCCACAAGTTGACCTATCATGTTGACCATCATGTTATGAAAGGATTCCATGTCAGCCCCAATTACACATGCATATGGCACTAACCATGCATGTAATTTCAATAATATTCCAAAATATTTAAAACCCTATCAAAATTGAGGGTTGAGGAAGTAAAAATCCTACCCCTAAATGTCTACCGGGCTATGTTAAATACCCTTCTACTAGGAGGAAAAAGGGTGACACTTTTTTCATCGTATCTTGTTCCATAGCTGAGAAGAACATCTTAGAGTGGTATTATATGAAAATAAAAGAGCGAGAGATATTTTGTAGAATCCATACATGCTACAAGTCAAATCCAACTCCATGGAAAGTGCCTCTTTCTCTGTACTGACATCATTTCTATACCAACGAAAAGAGAGTAGAGCAACCTCACCTTCTGTCTATGTTTTCTCTCATATTGGGTTTCCCATGTCATATATTTTTTTTATTTGTGGATGGTGTGATTTTATTTTACTATTCTCTATTTTCCACATTTTATCTATTTCATGCATAAGAAGAAAATCAGTAACTAAATATTTTGGAGCTCTAAAGGAAAACTATCCTTAGTTGTAAATATTTCAGTATTTTGTTAGATTTGTTGTGATGAATGTTTCCATTGGAATATCCACAATAGTTTACAGATCAATACCACATATTGGGATCAACCCTGAATGCCTTTCAACCCTCATACCAATGGAATCAACTGCTACAAAAATGAAAATCCCCCCCTGAGGGATGTATCCTCCTAATAAAACTTGAGAGGGACAACATCTATCAAAAGGAAATGATTCTACATTGAAATAGGGTGAGGGATCCTCTCCTTGTCCCTCCCTTTGGTCTCCCACTCATGCAAAAAGTTGTACATGTTAAATGTTTCTCCTTCTACACTCGTCATCTCATATATAATTCACATACAATTATTTTTAGGAACATATATATTGACAAAACAAATTGAAATTATAAAACACACACATATATAACGATTTTTTATTTATCAAAAACTAAAATTAATTTATGTTTTCAAGAAAAAAGTGATAAACTAACTCATGTACCTTTAATAGACAATAAGCAATAGGCTTTGCCAAGAAACAAGAAACTTAGATGGTGCTCTATGTTATTTGGTACAACGATGCTACTATTGTCATTAAATGCACTAAGATGCATCGTTTAGTTGCACTGGTAAGTTTGATGACCCATTTTCGTAATTTTGAGAGTGCTCCATGTTATATGGTGCATCGGTTCTATGTTAGTAACTAAACCCACCTGTGTGCATTATTCCATACAACAAAGGGTTAAAGTACACCGATAAGTTTGGTTCTCCATATTTCTTGGAGCTGGAGTATGTATTTATAATGGTGCTACATTAGTCATTAAATACACGGGTATGATAAGTTTTACACATGTAGTGCTCTATGGTTAAGTAGTGAAATTATTCCATATAACACAGTGGATTTGTAGTTCCTCATCTAGTGGCACATGGTCTTTAATAGTGTACCAGTCATAGGGAATTATGTTACGTAAGGGGAACTGTTGCATTCAAGTTGTTAGAACACATAGGTAGGTTTATTATGGGAAACAAATGTCTCTTCTTAGATAGAGGTACTAGAGATGCAAATTTTTGGTATTTGTTACTTAGTTGAATGAATTTATTCAAGTACATTCACAATATGCACTATCATATTTGCTTCCTATGATTTCACATGATGCACTGCATTCATGGTGAGCCACATGCGTGAAATGCATTGCGCAAAATTTTTGGAAAAAATTGACAAAAAATATATATATTTAAAGGTAAATTTTAAATTTTAATTCAATGAAAATTTAAATAAGGAGGTTAAAAATATTTACATGGTCTCTTCTCTCTTGAGGAGGCATGATTGTCTCACAGAGGAAAAGTGAAATTTTCAAGCTTTTTCCAAAATTGAAAAATGTATGGAATCTAGAGTTTCTCTAAGGAAGAAAGACTATAGAGCACATGGAATAGGGTGGTCATAGAAGGAGGGTGTGCACCAATGCTCATGTGAGAGGATGTAAGAATGATGCAGGAGCATCGTAAGCAACCAACCAACCAAGCAACATAAAAGGCGGAGGACAACTGGAAAAGCACCAGTGCACGTTTTTGAAATGTTTTGAAAAATTAATGAAGCGGATATTAATGTGATAGCTGGGGAAGTGTACTTACATTTGTATCTTAGATGTTGTAAATAGATCTTGAGCACTGCTCTCATCTGTAGAATGTAAAGGCATTTATATGTAATTAATGAAAGTAGGTAGATTTGAATTCATACATTAGACAGTTTAGAGAGTAGGAGGGAAAACGGATATAGACACCCTCACCCTTGTATCATTGCAACATTATCATCATTGAGAGCTGAAGCAGAGAGATGTAGAGAAGAACCCATGTACAGGAGCACTTGATTTAATATATGAAGCTTTGACTCAATTTTCATGGCGTTATGATGCTTACTATTTACATTTGCTAAATGGTATGCTTACAGTTGTTTTATTCTCTCATTTTATGCATTTGTTTCAATGTTGTGTTGAATGTGTGATTTCATGTTAAGTATATGAATTCTGAGAGAGGAGAAGAATGAGTTTCAATTGTTTCTCATCCTAAGATTTCCTGCAAGGAGTGCAGTGAAACGTCCACAAGGTGTGCGTTGACAAGAGTCTGAATTTTATCTCAGAAATCTCAGGAGAGATACCATTGTTCTTATACCAGTAGAAGTGTAGGTGAAGTACAAAGTTGTGCAAGGTGTGCATAGGCTAGTTGAAACCTTAAAAGTTATCAACTAAGGTGAAGGTGGAAGGAATTCTATTACAAAGAGTGCACAAAGTCGAGGACTCAAATAACCCGAGGTTATTTGAAAGATTGTCATAAGGAGTGCGAGAAGAATTCCTTTTGGGGACTTGAGTTTGCAAGTGAAATATCAGGAGGGATAGTACCTTTGAAGTGTTCAAAGGGAGACGAAAGTCAAAAGCATCTCATAAAAGACAAGTTCATGAGGGAGAACATTGATTTGTCTCGCAAAATTCATTGAGGAGTGAATCGGGAGGTCAGAATTCTCCGAGGAGAACTCGTGAAATCGTGGGGACCATAGGATCTAGAGGAGTTGGAAGGTGGTTAGGAGTTGGACAAATCCACCACCCTGACATCAAGAATCAATGTGGACTGTTGATCGTGGTCTGTCTGAGCTGTCAAATCATTTCGAGAATTTGGGACTCGTAAGTTGGGAGTGTAGGTCAAAACCCTTGGTCACTCAAACTCCCGGTTCATGAAAGGGATAATCAAGTGTGAAATTTCGGTATTTCAGGGTTCGACATACATTGAATCTTGATGACAAGGAGTCGGGGTGCTTAGCATTGAAAATGATGAAGTCGAGAAATGCGACAGGACTTTGGCGTGGAATTTCAGGAGTTCGACATTTCAACACTTTGGGTGTCGGGAAGTAGAGGAGGCAACAATATTTGGAATTGAGAGTTTCAAACTCCCGGGTTCGCGAAAATATGAAAGAGCCAGAGTCGTCGGATCGTGGAGGATCTCAGCCGTAGATCACATTGGAGGCGAGGTTTTGGGAATTCATAGATTAGAGTTTAGAGAGGTAAGGAACCTTTCTGTTGTGGATCTCGCAAGTCGCAAAATCCTGAAGAGTGAAAGGAAAAATTCCCGAAAAAATTGAAGGACAATAGTCGTGGGCCCAATCGGGTTTTAGGGTTCCGGCAGTCAAGAGACAGAGTTGCATGTCAATGCAACTCCCAAAATCGTGAAAAGGAAAAAGCCAAAAGGTGGTTCCTAAGCATTAATTGGAGGATACGTGTGATGGAAGTCAAGGGAGTGGTCAAGCTTTAGGGAAAATCTCAAAAGACCTTCGAACTCGCCAAAAGGGGAAATTTCAGAAATCAGAAAATCATAAGGGAAGAGGAATGAGTGTTGGTTGATCACTCAAGTTTCGAAAAGCCAAAATAAGTGGCAACAAGAGGCGTGTGTTTGGTGCATTGAAGGATTCAACCCTCGTTGACGTTTCGGGTTTCGAAGGTTGAAGAGACAAGGGGCTCGACAACAGGATTTGTGAAATCGTGAAATCCAAAATCCTGAAAGGAAAAGAAAATCCCCGATCATATTTGTTGGTCAGCTGTGGAATACACCTTGTGTTTGTGGTATTTCCTGTGGGGAAACCAAAGAGTCAATTTGAATTAGGGGAATATTTGGAACGATCCTAAGATTGGGAGGTCATGCAGAACTTGCTGAGGCAGGGGGTACTGCGTCAAAGAACACACAAAAATGTGATAATGAAAATTAGTTTGGTAATTGTTTTTATTTTACGCTACGATGGTGTGCCCAAATGTAAGACACATTGTTGCATTCGATAGTATCATAATGCATCAATATGTTTTTTTGTTTATTTTATGCTATCATAGTCCACTAGATAGTTGGACACCTCGATGCAACCTATCCCCCATAAGACATCACTTGGATTTTTTGGAAAATATTTAAAAACTCCACTATTGTGTGTGTGTGTGTGTATTGTTATATATATTGGAGTTTCATGTCTTTGTGTGTGTAATTGTTTTTCTATCTACTAGTATTGTATATGCCTTGGTGCATTCCAATTATCTCCAACCACCATTATGCATTTTTATGTTTTTTAAATAAAAAAATGATATTTCAACATTTTATCTTAATAACCATTATCGATGCTCTTTATTTTGTCAACATCATTGTGTTATGTATTGGAGTGCACCTATGCATTCTTACTATGGAGGTCCACCGGTGTAAAATCCTCCATAAAATCCTCTATTCGCTTACCTCCTATTTAAATAGATAAGGGATGTTTTTTTAGAGGAGGTTCCATAAAAACATCTGCTACAAGTTGTTTCCCTTGTAGTGAATTTTTTGATTATTACTCATATCATTCCATGTTTTTCTATGCACCTAGTCCTTTACAATGGTGTGGAAATCACCTCAGTAGGAGATCACATGAGGAAGTTATGCCTCCCACAAGTTTTCCTACCTTGTTGACCACCATGGTACTGACTGGATACCACATCATCCTCCATTATTCTCACATGTGTGGGTAGTCACATGGGACTTCAAGAATATTCTAGAAGGTCCAAAAACCTTATAGCTAATTGAGACTTAAGGCATGCAAAAACAAATATCACGATATCTTAAATACTAGGCCACTAGAAGGAGAAAGGTTACCATTCTTTATCATTTTACTTGTTCCATAGTTGAGTAGAGTGTTGGAGGAGTGGTATTTAATAACATGACAAAAGAGGAATACAATTACGTAGTAGTCGTTGAAGCTATGATGACAAGGGAAACTCCATAGTGAGTGCCCCTTTCTTTGTGTTTGCATTTTCATAATCGAATAAAAGAGAGAATAGCATATGTCTCACCCTATAGGTAGGTCTTGTCCCATATCGGGCTTAGAAGGATACATCTTGTGTTCATTTGTCTAGATGGTTTGTTCATTTGTTTGTTTTTTCATTTTCATATTTCAATTATTTTTATAAATTTGAGCAATAAGCTAGTGATAATAATCTAAAATGTAATGAAATAAACATCAATATTAAATCATTTCAAAATATTATAAGATATATTCTGATGTAATATTCCCATTGAATATCCTTACAAATTTACATATCAAAAAGACAAGAGAAACACATAGTAGAAACATATGTATCACACCATAATTTCATATACCTTTTTTGTTTTGTCATGTGTATATGAAATCATATGGTAATCAATATTTCCGGCTTCCATTGCGGGTGAATTTTGATTAAATAATGGATTATGAGATGAGATAAAAGTAGTACAATTTGGTGTTGCATGATGTGTTCAACAATATCAACATGAAGATTAGCTTCACATTGGTTGTCAAATTTGATGTTGCAAGTGAGACAATTCATTACCTTTTACCATTTTGGAATACATTACCGACTTTGTGTTGACCTATCATATATTGACACTTTTGATATTTTTATTTAATTGATTTGGTTTGCTAGACCTATAATAAAAATAATCCATTTTTCTTAATGTCTGAATAGTGTTTATGTGGGATCCACCTCATGAAATTATAGAAAAATTTGAACCTAGGCCTTCCTCCATTTTCATTAGTTTGACATGCTTCCTTCCTAGTTTGTAACTTAGAGAAACTACAATAATTGCAATTAAACATAAAAATATTTAACTTCAAGCATTTGTTTTTGCAAATTATTATATCCTATTTTTTCATTGCAGCTATTGATCCATTCCTTTTTTACACCAACGTGTATCAATGATTGTGGGAAACTTTCAATTTGTAATTTGGAGTAATTTGGTCACATGGGTGAATTAATGAAGGTGGGTAACACTTTCGTGACAACCGGGTCTCCAAAATTTCGAAAATCAATTTTTCGGCCGAAAGTCCTATTTTTTCGGCTGAGAAATGTTTCAGTCGAACCTTTAAACATAAAATCGAATGACACCCTGACGACACCCTCGATTTTCATGTACAATTTTAGCCGGACATATATTTTTCATCCGGTAACATCTTTTCGGCTGAAAGATATTTCGGCTGAAATAATGTTTCATCCGAAATAATCTTTTGGCCGAAAGAACTTTTCGGTCAAAAGATTAGTTTGGCCAAAAACACTTTTTGGCCAAAAGATTAGTTCGGACGAAAAAAGGTTTATATATTACCCACACATCGCCCTTGCAATAGTTTTTTCTAGTTGTTAGTTAGTTCATACATGTTAGTGTTTGGTGTTTGGTGTGCGGGAAGACGCTAGTGTTCCTGTTTGCTGTTTAGTGTTTGTTGCGGGCAGTGTTTGTTGTTTGCTGCGGGTGGATGGGCAGTGTTTGCTATAGACAGGTGATGTTGAAGATGTTGGAGCAGTGGGTGGGCAGACATTAGAGATGTGGGCGTTCGGTCCAGGTATGTTAAGATTCATAAATTTTGAATTAGAATTTGGAATTTAGAATTTAAAATTAGAATTTAAAATATTTTTTTTTATTGTTGGCAGGGACTTATTCATCCCTGTCCATGTACAGTGACATGCCTAAATTCAGGCATGTACCTATACATGGACAGGGCCAAATATGGCCCTGACCCTTAACTTAAATTTTAAATTTCTATTTAAATTTTAGAATTTAAAAGTTATTTTTTGATTGTTGATAAGGCCTTATTCGACCTTGTCCATGTATAGTGACAGGACCGAATTCGGGCCTGTACCTGTACATGGACAGGGTCGAATATGGATTTATCCCTTATGTTTAAACATGTTTAAATTTTAAATTTTTAAACATGTTTCAAATATGTTTAAATATGTTTAAATTTTAAATTTTTAAACAGGCCCGAATTTCAAATATGCTTAAATTTTAAATTTTTAGTTAAAAATTTGAGTTTAGAATTTTTTTTTAGAATTTTGATAGGGCCTTATTTGGCCCTGTCCATGTACAGGTACAGGCCTGAATTTGGACCTGTCCCTGTCCATGGACAGGGATGAATATGGCCCTATCCATGTATAGGGATAGGCCTGAATTCAGACATGTCAATGTACATGGACAGGGCCATATTCTTCCATGTCCATGTAGTACCTCAAGTAGAAGGATAAGTAGATCTAGACCCAATAAAAAAGGCCAGTTCGATAGGAAATCCATAGAACTGCTAAGAAAATAATTA
>ML808516.1:196337-215511 GCA_009831015.1 Picea engelmannii | reverse complement strand
GGGGGGGGGATGTAATCCCCCAGTTTTGGGTCCCTAGAAAACCACGTAATTTTGTTTAATTCAAGAAAGGTAGGAGTTCCTATAAAGTTTAAAGGTCGGAGAGCCTAACAATGTAATACTTTGAATATTAATAATAAAAATGCATCATTGGTTGCAAGATGGACAAGGAAAAAGTTATAGGGGGCTATGATTCCATGAGAGAGTGGGATAAAGGGGCCAAGCCCTTTTATTATATTTTATTCACCCTTCTTGGAATTAGTTGGGAAAAGTGGTTACATGAGCTTCTTGGGGAGGCCATGTGGTGCTTTTTTACATGTAATTATTTAAACCATGTTTTTGGTTGTTTAGAGGTTCTTCAATCATCGTTACTTGTTCCTCATTCATTGTTACCCGTTCCTCATTCATTATTTCTCACTCTTGTTCTTGGTTTGGGCATGGAAAACAAATTGTTGGAGGTAGAGAGCCATTTCTAGTTGGTTGTAGGTATCTATTTTTTTCTTTCCAGCAAGAAATTTCACTACAAGAAGAACATATTTTTGTGAAGGTTTTAATAGAACCTCCCCCAAAAAATTACCCCTTCTTTGTTTATAACGGAGGTTCTTCGTGGAGGCAAGCGAACAAAGGTTTTTTTAGTGGTGCACCTATAAGGTACATACACCTCAATGCACACACAATAAAAATGCCCTAGTGCTTCAAAATTAAGGCTCACTATTATCCTCTATAATAAAAAATAAAAGCACTAAACAAAGTGACCCGATGCACCTGAATATGACACATCGATGTGTATCCCTATCATCGGGTGCACCAGGATAGGGTAAAATTTAAAAAAAAATTACCAAACCAATTTTCATTATTATTGTTCATTTTTTTCTTCCAAACTCTCTGGAAAGCACCGATGCTCACTTCTCTTTCAAGACCACTCTATTTATAGTGCTCTAGAGTGAGTTCGATACCTCCATTCCTAGATTCCACACATTTCCAAATTTTGGGAATTTCATCATATTTTAATTTATTCTCTACAGTGGAACCATGACTCCTTGGGAAAAAATATCTCAAGTAAATTATTATTATCTTCTTCTTTAAATTTTCATCGCATTAAAATGTCAAATTGGCCTTAAATTTGGCATTTTTTAAAATTGTTTTCAATTCTACATGGTGCACGTGAACTCTTCATCTCACCCACTACTAGTGCTTCCTATAAATATACAGGAATCACCGCCATCAATGCACACAAGATTAAAATACACATCGGGGTTGTTCACAAAATGGAACCACACCAAATTTCAAAAGTAATTGTATATGTGTGTTTTCCTAGACGCCCTGTGGTTGGTTCATTATACCAAAAAATGCATTGCTAAATAAAAATATTGGTGCTCCTAAAAATATGGAGCATTGAGACATTCCAATAAAAGAATCACACTGCCTAATTCTGAACATAAAAATTAACCTATCGGTGCACCAAAGTTAACAAACTGCACTGGTGTTGTAAATAACACGACATCGGGCCAAGGTTTTAGGAATCTTTCATAGCGGTGCATCTTATGGGATGTGTCATCGTTGGTGTGTATATGATAAAAATATGAACCAATTCCATGCACAAAATGGCACTGTACCAAATTTCAAAAATAATCGTAGCGATGCATTTTTCTAGAATCCTTGTGGCTGGTGCATTATAGAAAACAACGCATCACAAAAAACAATGTGTGTGCTCCATTAAATCAGGAGAACTGGTGTATTCCAATTAATGAGCTACACTTCTCTATTTTCAACAAAAAAAATTAACCAAGCAGTGCGCCAATGTTAAAAAAACACACTAGTATTATAACTAGCATGACACAGAGCCAATTATTTAAGAATTAATCCTAGTTGTGCATCTCATTTGATGCATTGTTACCGGTGTATCCTAAACAAGAAAACACCATGCAAACCTACTAGTTCTGCAAGAATAATTGATCGATGCATTCCCTTTAACCAATCACACTGCACCATTTTCAAGACATAAAATTTATCCTGGCGATGCATTAGGATTAACGAAACACACCAAGTTTGTTCAGATAACCACACTGGAACAAATATTTAACAGTACATTGCAATAGTGTATTTTCTAGATGCCCCATTACCAGTGCATTGATAAACACAATGCATTGCTATAAAAAACATCAGTTCTCCAAGGTGACAAGAGCACCGATGCCTTCACATTAACAAATTGCACTGCCTAATTTGCGATGAAAAAATTTCATGGCGGTACCCATAGGTCTATGAAATGCATCGATGTTTTATACAACATGACACTGGTCAAATATGTAAATGTTTATCATATTGGTGAGACTTATGGTACACCCCATTACCGGTGTGTCTCAGTATATTAAACACATTGTTGTTGTGCACGACACGACACCACCCCAAACATTTAATATGTAACATATCAGTGCATATCACTGAACCGTTAAAAAAATTCCAGTGATCCAATTATAATTGAGCATCGATCTGTTATGTATAACCAAGTGCACCACCTAGAATAGAACAGATTCAAAATGGCATGGTGGTGCATCCTTTGGAACGCCCCCTTATGGGTGTGTCATGTAACACAACACACCGCTAAATACTTACCGATGCTTCAATAATTGTGGATCCATGGTGCGTTGTACTAACTACATCGCATAGTGGTGCTTTATTATTGATAAAACACATTGATGGTGATGCATAGTTACTATTTTTTTCGCACCAATTACTTTTCCACTTTTTTTGAAATAAAAAAAATTAATTTTTGTTTTTTTTAAATAGAATTTTTTAGATGTGTGTTTTTATAATTTCATATATATATATATATATATATATATTCCCCAAAAAATTATATGTGAATGAAAGACAATGACGATGAGAGGAGGAGGAGGAGCAGTAGCAATGGGTTGAAACTTATGTCTTTGTACGTGAGTGGGAGGCCCAAGAGAGGGAGAGGTACCTTCTCCCTATTTTATCTTAGACACATGCCCTTTTGAGGGATGTTGGCCTCCTCAATTTTTATGAGGAGGGTACATCCCTCATGGAGAAATCTCTATTTTTACAACAGTTAATCTTTTGTTGGGATCATGGTCGTCGGGAATTCGAGATTGGTCCTAATTTGTGGTATTAGCCCACGGAGGATGATTTTTATTTTATCATTGGGTTGTCTAGGAGGGGGTAGGTTTGGCCATGTTATCCCCTATCCCAAGGATAACAAAGGAGACTATGTCTCAAGGCCACAGGTCCTATACATGGAGTACCGAGATCCATATGACTTGAGATTGGCCTCGAAGGGACCATATTTTCTTTAGTGCATCCTATCTATCAACAACAACAACATCCATCCCACTGGCCTAATTTTGAAGTAGCACTGGGTCTTTCTCCATGAGGTAATGAGTCCAGGTATCATGGTATGTGTCACTTTGATTTCCAATTCATTTGAATATGTTTCACAGAAATCTCCTTTGTTTCATAATGTTTTCTTGGAAATTATGCTCTTTAACTTGTTCATACCTGGGAGGGGTGATAGAGTGCCCTAGTAAGTTGGTTCCCTTAGGGATGAGTTTCCACTAGGTGGGTCTATGAAATGTCATCTTCCATTCCTTCCATACTTACCACTTTTCATCATTGTACCTCTCATCTTCCCCTACCTTGGTTTTGGAATTGGGTTTTCCACACTAGTAAGGGTTGTACCTTTGTTTGTGGAAAGAAGGGGATAAAGGCCCAGAGGGTAAAAGTAGCTGGCAAAATTTAAGATCCAAAATGAAACCTTGAGATGATTTTCTCAAGGATTCCCGAGAAAGCAATAAAATGCTTCTCAGTAAGAAAAGGGGACCCATAAGATAAAATAAAACTCAAGGTCTAGTTGGTGGATAGGAGGTATCATCATGAGTCAACCTATTAGGTCAATGGGAATGTAGCGGTATGACACTACCATCTATCTGGTCACCAAACTAGGGTAGTGGCTCTTGGTTGCATAACGAAGAGAAAGGGGGTCTCATCACAAGACAACCTTCTCATTTCCATGAAGTGCTTATGGGTAACATTGTCACCATTGGTCACCATGCCAGGATAGTGTCCCCCATATATTCTCCTGAAAAGAAAAATCAATAAGACAAAGAATAAAATGCATTGAATGGGCTAGGAAATAATGGCATCCATGACAAGGTGCAACTCTCCCTCTACAGAGGCACCCACAAGAAAGACCTACATTTCCCTGTTATCATTGTACCCCTTGCCCAATGATTCCCCTACACCATTTCATACACTTACATGACCTAGATAGGTATTCACCTCGGAAATACCCTAAAACTGAGGAGGATTAGCCCAATAGGACATCCTGAGACCCTCTCCAAACTTGGCATGTTAAACCGTGTAACGTCTTTGATCATTTGTCTGGATAAAGGGGGGTTTGATGCACAATTTTGGGTGATTTGATTATTGGATGTGATTGACATTGCTATGATCCATATGACTTATGATTCCATGGAGGGCATACTTTTTGTTGTTGTAGGACCATGCCTAGTGGATAGGTACATATGGGAAGGTTATTAGCTCAGACATCCATGGGGATCAAAGCCAACCAGATGGATGTTGTGACCCCAACCAGGGGCAAATAGACACTAGAGGATGGAACCAGGAAGGAATAAGGATGTTTCCCCCTGGACACTCTGGTAGGCCTAGACCCAGGGGGGGTCTTACCCTTCCACCATGACATTGGCCCTTGAGGGCCCCTGATGTCATCATATTGAGCCTTGACATCATCCAGTTAGGGTTTGGCATGAGGACAGTTTGGTGTTAGTTGGCATGTGTGGTAGATTTTGAGGATTTTTAGGCATAACGTTCCATGATGGGGGCCTAAAATTACCCTGGAGAGGAACAGTGTCATCCCTTAAGTGAAATTACGGTTTTAATTGTTAATCTTATGTAAAAACTGAATTTTTGATGTAAACTGGCCATGTCAGCCTTTTGTGACCTAAAATACAATTAAAGGTCATTTTCATTGTATAAATAAGAGATAAAACTCTTGTATGTTTTCATGATTGATTCATCACTCAAGTATAGGTTTGAAATTCGACCTTTCTTAAGTGTTCTTGGCTGAAACTAGTGGTGCACACTTCTTGAAGGAGGCAATTTTTGGTGTATTTTGGCTATCTTCATGTGGAGGATATTCAAATAGGGTGATTTGCTTGATTATTCTTGGTTATGTAAGTGGAAAATATGCATTTCTTTATTTCGAATGAAATATTATGGTTATTTTTGCGTGTTTCATGTCTAAGATTATGAAATTGCTAGCTTGAAACCTTAGAGGAAAGACATATGTTATTATATTTTTCCCTATAATATTACATGTGCCACAATTTCTTGAAAATAACCTAATTTGAAGTAGATACTAGAGCCCTACCATTGTAGCACTCTAGTAACCCTACTTTCATTTCCCAATTGCATATTTTATTATATTTTGTTCAAGGAAAGAGAAAATCGCTAGGGCCTAACCCTTGTTACTTTCTAGCAATTTTTTTATTGGAAGTGGATTTTTGAGGCCTTGGGATACCAACACCTCTGTTATCCTCTCCACCCCTTTAACGTATAATTATCATTTCTATAGTCCCTTTAATATTTGATGCTGCCATTAGTGACTCCATTTACCCTAGAAAGACACTAGACTACCTTCTACAAGTGGTGATTGATCAAACAAACAATTATACTATTATCCTTGAACCCTTTACTAACATTTTCTAACCCTAATTAGAATAACTCCTAATCTAACTTGATGTTGTATCAAAAAATTTCTACATCCATATAACATACATTAATTTGGCACACTTTCCTACATAACTTGCACTAGAACCATTCAAAATTCAAGTGTGATAATTGTTAGTGAATCTACTAGGTAAGTGCTAGTTTTGTGTGTGGTTTTCCTACACTTTTGACCATTTAAATTTGATGCTATTTCAAAAGATAGCTACAAACATCTAACTACAACAAAATATTTGCAAAATTGACAACTAGCTAAACCTTGCCAACTTTGCTTGTGACAATTTATTATCAATTTGCCTAGTCAAAGTCACTTTTTCTTGTCTTTTAAAAGCAATTTCAAGGAATAAATCTTGTGGTTGTTATAAACTGTTTCATTGCTGCAAATTCATAATCATATAGCTTACTTTATTAAGGTTTATTGTCTTATGAAGTACTAACAATTATTTCGTACTTGGAAAGTGCCTTGTTTGCCTTGTTGTCTTGTTTTGGGCAAGTACACAATAATATCCATTTTCTTCATCCTATAAAACATAAAAGAAACCTTTGATTTAAATTATATGTGAGAGGGGAAGGGTTTCCTTGTGATTACTTGCCTTATCCTTCTCAACCCCCCAAGTCATTGGGGACGTCTTCCCTAGGGTAGTCTTGACATACTCCTAAATATAAAGGGATCTCCTATTAAGGTGACTGTTACACATCAAAATTATCACTTCAATGATGACCTATTTTCATCATTACAAGTGTCGCAAGTGTCTCAGTTTGGACGAAAGTTTCGTAAACATCATATGGTCATATTTCCTATGTCGTGTCTTGAATGACGTCACTAAGAACACTTGAAAACACCCTCAGAGATTGGTTAAAGAAGGAGAAACCATTTTATGAAGAGTACAAAGCCTTTGCCATGAAAAAAACCACTTAAAAGTGATTTTTGGAAGGCAATGCTCCCCTACCCATTGCCGGGGAGTGCTAGTGCTCCCTAACCTCCTTTGGGGGAGAGTTGTAGCACTCTATACACCCTTCTAGGGGAGCATTAGGCTTTTTTGAGGAAAGTTTTGGAAACGATCCCCTACCCATGGTCAAGGAGAGCCAATGCTCCTTGACCTCCTTTGGGAGAGCATTGTAATACTTTGTGTACCCTTTTGGGGGAGCACTCACTTGTTTGAGGAAATCTTTGACTGTTGAAGAAAATTAGGGAAAACTCTCTCTCATCTCTGGAGTTAGTTGGATTTGAATCTGAGGTCAAGGTTGGATCTTAGGGAGGATCCACAATTGATGGAGAAAGATCCTCAACCTATCCCAAAAATCTCTAAGGTGGTTGGGCCTCTCCAAGATTATACAAGGAGGCCTTCTCATGGTGAAAGGTACATGGAGAAATAGAGAGATACCAAACTTATGTTCTCATAAGAAAGGTATCAATGAAGCATAGGAATTTTTTTAGTGGATCATTTGAGAAAAGGGTCTGGACAAAGAAAGCTTGGTGAAGTTGTTGCATATGCATCTACAGTTGTAAGCACTTTGCTTTGTTTTCATTAATATATATATATGTGTGTGTGTGTGTGTGTGTGTGTGTGATTGGCATGTTTCCTTTAAGTTTGTGTATGTTTCATGAAATTTTTTCTTTTATAGATCTATTATGAATATAATCATGGTAGAGTAGGAAGTATGTTTCATTGTTGATGTTCATTGTATTGCAAGACATTCTGAAGAACTTGGAGATCAAGATCATCCTGGATCGAGCAAGGAAAAAAATTGGTAAAGGTATTTACCCTTAGTCCTTATTCTTCTTTGAATAGTTTAGCTTCATGAAAAGGAATGTCAGTGTCCACATTAGCACATTTCTGTCTTGGTCATAGGGGTCTAGTATCCAAGAGGAAATCCACTTGTTTGTAGGGGGATTCTCCTGTAACAAAAATTGACGACTCCACTGGGGACGTGAACTTTCAGTTTTGGGTTGCTTCCTTGGTGTTTTCCCTGCCCTTTTCAAACCTTTCAGATCAATTTTTATGTTTTTTTATGATCCATTAGCCTTCTCCTACCTTCACTATCATTTTCACCATTTTGTATGCATTCTGGGTGAATTTTTTGCAAATGTTTGGCTATTTTTCTGAGTTTCTTGGAGGATCAACACCCCCCCCAGGCCATACCAAAGTGATGATATTTGGAAATCATTCCCCCACAGTATTTTAGGGGGTTTTGCAATGATCTGTCCCCTTGAGACAGGGAGCGCTAGTCTCTTTTTTGAGAGTTTTTGCCTTCTTTTGCTCAGTCTTTTGCAGCCTTTTTTGCAGACATCTTTACCTAGAGTCTGTGGTTGGTTTGTGAAGTTGTTTGGGTTGGTTTTTGATATTTTTTTATTCTTATCACTCCTTATTTTATTTATTGGAGCTTGAAACCTTTTTCATAAATGTGAAATTTCCTTTTCTAGCTTCGTGTTTTGTCGGGACAGTTTTGAGTGGTTTCTCTTTCTCCCTATCTTTTCTTGGATTCTTCTCTGCATTTTATTGTATTCCTTGAATTCTTGATTGGTTGTAGAATCCTTGATGGTGTTATTGATTGTTAGAACAAATTTTTACTTGTTTTCTTTCATACCTCACTGTCTTGAGTGCATGCTTTGTTTGTAGCCCTTTTGCTTCGTGTCTTTTGCATCTGCATAGGAATCTTTCTCCTGATTGAAAGTAGTGGAGCATTGAAGGTTTTGTAATTAATTTATGTATACGTCATAATCAAACAAAGAAGATAAATTCATTATTGCTTTTGGGTAGTGAAACTAGCTTGCATTTGAAGTAGCAGAATTGCATGTTTTTTGGCATGTTGGAACATTATGCATCTGGAATGATGAATGTTTTCTCCTTCTCGTAGCATAGATTTCATCGAAATGAAAATATTTCATATTCATCTCTTTGCATAACTTTAGATTCGGTCAAAACACCATATTGTCCATGCCATTTTCCTTTTGAATAACAACAACCTTAAAAATAAAGCGCTAAACTAAAAATTGATTAGACATTTTTATATTTTCTGGTAGCAAACCTACATAAGATTAGTTGTAGGGATTTGGAATAGGTGTGAAAGATAAATTTCCAAAGCTGCAAACAAACATAGGATATTGTGTTAGGGAAGAGTGAAATCCAATTTCTACATTTTGTCCTGGGAAGCCCTTCTCACACAAGGGTCAAACCTGAGGTCTCATCGAGACTAGCAGAGTTACTGACCCTGCTTTGTTGGTCTTGGTGTAGAGATTGTGCATATTATGGGGGCCGCTTGAAGGTATACCAACAATGATGAGTGGAAGCCTTTCAATTTAATTTCAGGCTAGATACCCTACCCTTTCATGTGGATCAAACTGTCGACTGTTTCCCCAGGCATCACTATTGTAGTTGGTAACCTTAGTGGACTATATCTTTAGGGTTTTTACACAAGGTGACTTTGGAGGGGCAAGTCTTCATGGTACCTGGAATAGACATTGACCAAACTCACTCAGGCTCCTTGGAGGGTATACCCATGATTATGTGTGGGAGCTTGCACCAGGGTGTAAGTCCGTTAAGCAGGTTGTCAACATAACTTTTCCACCCACTCTATCTCAGACTCTTCTTACTTTGTTCCCACGATGTTTGATTTCATCACCAACTAGAGTGCTCATTGTGAGAAGGTTTTTTTTTCTTTCTTTCTTACTAGATTTTTAGCGTGTGTTGTTTGTTCTCCCTAGAAGAATCTAGGTTGGATATTTTCTTTTATGGCATCAATTCACGGAATGACCAATGAAGGAACCCCTTTTCCAGAGGAACCCTTTGTTTTTCATTCTTTCGGAAATGTTGATCCTCCTTACATCACTACTTTGAGCCTTCCAGGTCTCACAATTGGGTTACCGATATGGTTGTTTTCCACTCCGGTGATCTCGAATGCAGGTGCTTCAGATGTAAGCACACCACCCACACATCAACCTCATGTCGACCTTTCTCCTTCTTCGCCCATCAGGTCTCCTTCCATTTCTCCTTCTTCGCCTATTGAAATATCTAAAGCAAGTAGCCATGTTGATAAGAAGAAGAAGAAACAAAAAAAGAAGAGGAAGAACTAGAAAGGGACCAAGCCTCTAACTAGATCAGATGTTGGATCCAAGAAACTAGCTACTTTTAATAGTACTGGGAGTGTTGATGTGGTCAACAAGATTAAAATGAAGAATCTGAAACCCAAATTACCTTGCAGTCTTTATAAGGGTGACCACTTTCTGAGGGATTGCCTTGGTATTCCCAAGGTCTTAGAAATGTGGTCATCCACGTCATCGGCCCCTGATGTACATGTTGGTGACATCCCGTCAACTAGTGATGTTAAGGTTGGTAAGAAGAAGACCACTGTCAAGTTTCCTTGCATGTTATGCAAAGGTGATCATTACTCTCACTTATGTCCTCGTATGGACGAGGCTTCTTCTCTTTTGGAAAAGCTTCAACTTCCAACTGGTTATCGTAAGATTTATCCCAACCCATTGTTATTTGATGGACTGGTCAATCTGGTTCCATCCTCAGTCAGTCTGGTTGATCAGGTGGTCAATCTAGTTTCATCCTCGGTTGAACCACTAACCCAAGTAGTTGATCTAGTTCTTTCATCGATCAACCCCACTTTTCATCTAAAAAAGTGAAACCCAAGTGATTGATTCAGTCTTGTCATTGGTCAGTCCCACCCTTCATCTGAAGGGTTCCAACATGGTCAATCCCACTCCTCCTCCGACGAGTGCCAAAGTGGCTTCTCCGATCCCTTCATTGGTCAGTCCAGTTGATCATGTCGTCAATCTGGTCGTGTCCTTCGTTTAACCAATTGACAAAGTGGTCGATCCGGTTTCACCATCGGTTGATCCCACTCCTCCATTAAGGAGTGCCAAAGTTGTTGTTCCGATTACTTCATCCATCAATCCCACTCCTCCTTTGAAGAGTGCCAAAGTGGTCGATCTGGTTCCACCATCGGTTGATCCCACTCCTCCATTGAGGAGTGCCAAAGTGGTTGCTCCAGTTAGATCATCGATCAATCCCACTCCTCCTTTGAAGAGTGCCAAAGTGGTCAATCTGATTCCACCATTGGTCGATCCTAATCTCCCTCTAGAGAGTAAACCTGATACTTCTCATGCTTTTCTCATTGATACAGAATCTACTGTGATGGGGGGCATTCCTCCTTCTCCCACGAAACCCCATTCAAACAATGAGGCCATAATTTTTTATTGGGGTGTGCTAACTGGACCTCGTCTTCCCTCTCACATTCCTTTCAAGATTACAACACAGGTTTGTGGTTGGGTCATTCCTCAGACACTGATAGATGAAGGTGCGTCTGTTAGTATTTTATCCTCTATTTCTTGGCAAGCTTTCGGTTATCCTCAACTTGTAACAGTTACGCAGAATCTGTTAGCTTTTAGCAGAAGAACCAGTCACCCTTTAGGAATCCTTCCTCAGTTTCCCGTAACTTTGGGAGGGAAAACTGTCTTTATTGATGTTATGGTAGTCCAAGACCCGATGGATTTCGATTCACTCCTTGGGCGATATTATTTCTATGCCATGAAATCTATTGTGTCCACTTTTTTTCATGTGATATATTTCCTGCACGATGGAAGAATGATGACTATTGATCAACTTTCGTTTGTTGGCCCTGACTTGACCATCAACCCAATGAACTCCCTAAATGGTTCTTATATGCAGTCGGTATCACCCATGCCACATGTCAATTATGTGGCATTATCTCCCATGCCTTCAACTTCCGATGACTCAGATCCGGTAGTTGACATGGTGATCTCTTCGGTAGGGATATTGGAGCCTTATCTCCTTACCCCTATCACGGACCTCGACATGTGTTCCTTCCAGAGTGTTTTCCTTCCATCTAGTGAAGATCTCTTGGAAGCCATGATCAATAAGAGTCTACGAGCATAGTTTCTCTTCTCTGTGGAAAGATTGTTAAAAAATGAAACATAGATCATGAGCATAGTTTTTCCTCTTTGTAGCAAGCTCATTAAAAAATGAAACAAATATCTAGGGATTCAACCTGGAGCCTTTAGAATAGTTTGTTTCTTGTGTCAAGATCGTTAAAGAATGAAACTGTCACCTCTCTCATCAAGTTGAGTATTTCTCTATATCTCGTAGATGTTGAGTTGAGTCTTTCGTTAGGTCTCATATTTGAACCTTCATTTCATCCACCCTTCTCCTTTTTCTCCATCTAGTACAAAAATTGGTGACAACCTCAAAGTCGATGAATGAATTGAAACTTGGGGGGCATGTCTCCAGCCTTTGATGATCATTCTGGAATTAAGCCACTAGCTTTCAAGCTGGGAGCAGAGTACCGAGCTTAGTCTTTGTTCTTTCTCATGCTTGTAAAAACATGAGAATGTAACTGAGTATACTTTTATCACTTTTGCAGACTCGTAAAGGTTATACGAAAATTGAACCCCCTGGAGTCTTCTTTAAGCTCTTTTCAGACTCTCTAAACATGAAAATATTTCTGAGTGATTTTTCTTCCTTTCCCACTTGTTAAAAGGTTTGAAAGGGCGTCTTTAGAGTGATAATTTATCTATTTTTTGGCCTCTTGAGACTAACATTACAAAAAAGGACAACCATGGAGTCGTCTTTAAGTCATTTTCAGACTCTCTAAATATAAAAAACCACCGAGTTTAACTTCTATGGACTCGTTAAACAATCATACATTGAAGGACCCATATGGGACCGAACCCTTACTTCTTATAGTTCATTAAACAAAGGCACAAGAACTTACCAAAGTTGCATTATATCGAGCATATGTTACCCTCCTCGAGCTCGTTAAATTAAAAATAGGTACTCATCTATCTGGATGGGGGAAAAATTGAAGGAAGCAAGCCAAGAAGTTTTTGAGAACATTACCAGTAACTCTTACAGTCACCCTTGAACATGACATTGTATCTTTTCATGCATTTTAATCCACTGAACCTTTGCACTAAACCAATCCTTTGAGTTTCCTTACTCCTTTGGGTCACCTGACGAAATTCATAGTATCCACGGCATTATCATTTTTTGGTCCATGTCAAGTTTATTTTTTCATGCCTTAGTGTTCAAGGGAAGTATCTACCTCAAGAATCAACCATCACAAATTCCTATTTCAATACCCATGTCAGTCCATGTTCATTTGATCCACCAATTACATCTTTGTGTCAGTTTCATGTCATTGATGGGGAATACACCAAGGCCCTCCTTCGACGAGTCTATTCCTGTCGACTTCAACACATTATCCAGGAGCTAGACTTAGAAACTAGTTAGTACCTTGGGACCTGCATGCCTCAATGGCAAGCCTCCTTGTAGCTGAAAATGGGTTTACATCATTGACCTCTGATCGGATGATTCCAAGGATGTTCGAATTCAACTCATCCATTCACATTCGTTGGAATGTACTAGGGTACCTTGGGAATCATTGACATCAATGGTGATTTCCCTCATGCTTGTTAACGATTTACATCATTAACCGGTAATCAAGTGGTTTCTGCCATGTTCGACATCAGGAAATCTATTCACATGGTTAGATTCATACTACATCAGGATAAGTAAGAAGACCCTGGGTTGAGTGATCACTCTGGTATGTACTTTTTCTAGGTTGCAACGGATTTTCTTTTGAACATTGCCACATATATTGTCACATAGATCCACTTTGTATTGGTCGTGGCTATGTCTTGTCGTCTCGTATATCCACTATGTATTATTCATGGCTACAATTAGTTCAGGTCATAGGAGTATAGATCCACTTTGTATATTCAGTGGCTATACCTTTTGTCAATATATTTATGGATCTGAAGTGTATTTTATGGTGGCCATACCTTGAAATTATTTATCACTCAAGCATGGGTATGCCTGCCTTGGGTTTGAAACATGTCATAATATTTGTTTGATGGTTTTGTGCAGCTTCTTTCAGGTTCTTTGAGTCCATACCCTTGCTCGAAAAAGTCTACAAAGTACTTCAATCATCAGTTCCCATATTCTGACTTCACACTTTGGGGGGGAATCTGTTACACATCAAAATTACTCACTTCATGATGACCTATTGTCGTCATGAATAGTGTCGCAAGTGTCACATTTTGGCCGCAAGTGTCGCAAACATCATACTTCCATATTTCTTATGTCATGTCTCTAATGACATCATAGGGACACTTAAGACACCTTCAAAGACTGGTTTAAGAAGGAGAAAACATT
Source organism: Picea engelmannii (assembly GCA_009831015.1). Classification (NCBI taxonomy): domain Eukaryota; kingdom Viridiplantae; phylum Streptophyta; class Pinopsida; order Pinales; family Pinaceae; genus Picea; species Picea engelmannii. Next base: position 201,565 of record ML808516.1, on the reverse strand, counting down.
TGATTAAGAGTACAAAACCTTTACCATGGAATAGACCACTAAAAAATGGATTTTAGAGGGAAAAACTCCCTTACCCACTTTCAGGGAGTTCTAGTGCTCCCTGGCCTTCTTTGCGGGAGCGTTGCAATGCTCTGTGCACCCTTTTGGGGGAGCACTGGCCTGTTTTAGCAAATTTTGGGTTGTTGAGGAAAATCAGGGATAAATCCCCCTCATCTCTGGAGTTGGTTGGATTCGAATTTGAGGTCAAGGATACATATTAGGGAGGATCCACAACTGATGCTGAAGGATCCTCAACCTATCCCATGAATCTCTAAGGTGGTTGGGTCTCTACATGCTTATATAAGGAGGCCTTCTCATGGTGAAAGGGGACATGGAGAAATAGGAAGGCATAAAACTTATGATCTCATAAGGAAGATATCAGTTAAAGTTACAGTCATTCTGATTGTGGAAATTTGGAGCAAGGGTCTGGACAAAGAGAGCTTGGTGAAGTTGTTGCATCTACATCATGGTTGTAATCACTTTTCTTTGTTTTCATTAATATAAATATGTGCTTGGCCCGTTTCCTTTAAGTTTGTGTATGTTTCATGAACTTGTTTCTTTTGATAGATCTATTATGAAGCTAATCATGGTAGAGTAGGAAGTATGTTTCGTTGTTGCTGCTCATTGTATTGCAAGACCTCCTGAAGAACTTGGAGATCAAGATCAACCTAGATCGAGCAAGGACAAACGTTGGTAAAGGTATTTACCCTTCTTCCTTCTTCTTCTTTGAATAGTTTAGCTTCATGAAAAGGAATGTCAGTGTCCACATTAGTACTTTTATGTCTTAGTCATAGGGGTCTAGTATTCAAGAGGAAATCCACTTGTCCACAAGGGGATTCTCCTGTAATAGTGACAATGATAGGTTATTCCCAGTTACACTAATTTTTTATCCACTTACCTTGGGATTTTGGGCAAGTACAAATTGTGAGATAACATTTTTGGTGTCATTGTCAGGGAACACTGAGTCAATTTCCTCAAGACAACACTTTTTCGGTAAGCCTTTTGTCAAAATCCTTTTATCTTACAAATATTACTTTGCAACTCCACTGAGGGTGACCCCCTCATCCCTTTGATGGTTTCAAGAAAATTATCTGGGGACTCGACAAAGATTAGGGAGGTATACTAACCCTCCCAAGTCCTTTAGAATAAAACCTCCCTAAAACTGTCCTATAGTAAAATCATTGTTTGGAGGCAATCCACAATTAAACACAATGTCTAGTGCGGGAACTCGGACTATTAATCCAAACCAAGCTAATAGTCAGAAATAATGTTCATCCAAGATATTCAAAGCATTATATGTGAAAATCATACTAGGATACCCTAGGAAAATTCCCCCTAAGTATGATATATGGTTGCCTAAATTCACCGGTAATGATGTAGTCAATGTTTAGGATCATACGAGTAACTTCTGGGCCTTCTTTCAGCTTCATCCCATCAGTGATGATGCTGAATATTTAGCTATGAAATTGTTCTTTTCTACCCTACATGATGGTGCTAGACGATGGTACAATGGTATCCCTGATGCTAGTATTAAAACCATGGATACATTGTAGGAACTATTCCTCAAATGATGGAGTGTCAAGGAAGACCCCAACATGTTGTTTATAAGGATGAATAACATCATAAAACAAGAGAATGAAATTGTTAGGTAATTTCATGATAAATTTGAAAGCTTAGTGAGAAATATCACAGTGAGCTATCATCCTTTGGATTGAGGTAGCTACAAGTATTGAAGGCAATCTATCATCATCCAGAGTAGAACCTTTCTCTGCCCCGAGAGTCAAAATAGACACTAAACCTAAGATATTCCATAATGTTGAACCTACCTCAAATATTAGTGCTAGCTTAGAAAAGCTACATTTGATTGTAAATGGAATGGTTAAAACCCAAAAATTAATGATGAATAGGATTGTCAATTTGGAGAGAGCTCAACAAGAATCTCCTAGGGTTCCTTACAGAGCGCAATTATAGAAAGGAACTCAATTTTTTAGATTGAAAAATGAGCAAGAAGTTCCTAATACTTTATCCCCCGCAAACATGGTAGATGAAAACCCTTGGTGCTTACAGTGTAGAGACTCACATTGGGAGCATGAGTGTCCCCTGAACAATGGTGAACACGACCAAGTAAATATTGTCAATCATACCATTGAAGTTCCTCAATATTTCCTTAATGTCACACTTGAAGAACATCAAGAAGGCATAAAGGAAGTAGCCAAGAAGGCTAGGATGGAGGTGATAAATAACCTTGATCAAGAGTCGAGAGGAAAGTCAAAGAAACAACAATTCCAAGTGTACACTAGGAAAAAATGAATGAACCAACCTCTCTTTATTGGCCCTGTAATTTCATAACCAATACCTCCACCTATGAACATACTTCTTCCTAAAAATCCTCCCAAAACTGGCAAGGTTGATTTGAACTTTGACTTTGAAGGTGCCTTGGAAAAATGCATGTAACCATTCCACTAAGGGAAGTCATCAAGGTCCCATTTGTAAAAGAAAGGTTCATTTTTTTTTCAAAGTATCAGATGAGCCAATGGACCCTCCTATCATGTTACAAGCAGACCATTTTAGGGTTTAGTATGATGGGCAACCGCCTTTCTTCATGACATTATTGGTTAATAACAAATGTCTTAACAATTGTATGATTGATTTAGGAGCAGGTGCTAACATGATGTATTTTAAGGTCATGGAGAAACTAGGCCTAAAGGCCACACGACCTTATAGGACCAGACCCACTCATGGGGTAGTTGAAAATGTTGAAGTATGCCTTGGTAAATATCCTGAAAGAGTGATCCACATGGATATTATGGTTGTGGATGTCCCTGATGTATGGGGAATTATTTTTTCTAGGAATTTTGATGCAATGTTGGGAGGTACCTTAGAAATGGATCTAACTTACGTCAATGTGCCTATGAATGATGGGACAATAAGCCACCTCCCAAATGTGCCAATGGCCAAGGTCCATGTGCAAGAAATTGATAATGATGTTGAAACTAGTGAAACACATGAGCCAATCAAGGAAAACCTTCCTTTATTTTCTCCTGAGGATTTGTATTTCGCTTCATAGGAAGATTTTTTTTAAATACAATGGCCAAATAAGGAAGAATATCAACAAATCCTAGACAAATAAAAGGACAAAGAAGTTGGGACTGCCAAGATATTAAAGAAACAAGATGATAACATATTGATCAGACCAACCCAACAGGAAGTAATCACAGCAGATTCCCACCCTCCTCCCTCAAAACAATATAATAGGTTTGTACAAGAAACAACCAAGTTCAAAACAAAGGATTACCAAGAGGGAGATATGGTGTGGATGTGGGATACAAAAAAGGGAGAGCCTACTAATGTTAAGAGAAATGTGCAGTTTTGGCTTGGACCTTTTATAGTCGGAATGAAGCCAGTCAATGATGCCTACTATATATCCATGTTGGAAGGAAGAAGATGTCCATTACCGGTTAGTGGAAACCTCCTCAAATCCCATCATGGGGGAAAGACTTGACTTCACAGGTAGTACAGGTAAGAAGGTAGGCATTTGCATCCATTGTATATACCATCTTCATATCATGCTAGAGTAGTATAGTTGTAGTTTCATTTTAATTTGTATATATATTCTTTCTTACTCTTATTTCATTATATCATATATGAGCGAGGGGTGATATCACCACCCCAAAGGATTACTAATTATTTTTGTTGAGATATAGCAGATTACAGGTCATGCTAGAGATGTTGAGGTTCTCATGCGCTCTACGGTGAGCACATGTTGGCCCTTGGTTATGAAAGTAAGAGAATATCAAGGAAGGAAAGGAAAAATGTGAACTGCGCGGAAGACACAGTGACTGTTGCTGGGTCAAAGTGAGAAAAAGAGAAGAAAATATGGAGTGAAGTAAGAGAAAGAAATCCATTGGATGAGGAGATCGAGGATGATAGATCGGAAAGGAAAAAGGATTGTGAACAACTCAACAAGAGGAAAAATCCACTGTTGGATTCTTTGGAGCACCGTGCAAGAAGGAAGGAAAGACAGGTTGGATAAGCCCTGAAAACATAGGTCAAGTTGACCTAGGGTTTTGGTATCTAGCGTTTTGACACCTAGGTTTCAGCCTAAGGATGTCAGTGAGTGATTTTAATGTATAAATAGAGGTCTAAAGGACCCGGGATGGTTTGGTGTTATGATTGTTGTTGTTGTCTTTGTCATTGTGTGATCGAGTGAGTAATATTGTGTAAGAGAGAAGTGTCGAGTACGGGAGCCTTTTGTATTGTAATATATTTAGTTGGGTGTGAAGATCAACCTTGCAACTGGGTGTGCAAGGAGGGGAGAGATAGCGAGGAGAAGAAAGAAGATATTCTAGTTGAGAGAACAGACAAGAATTGTATGCTTCATCCTAATATATTATAAGCATAGTTCTGTGGACGTAGCCCTAGAGAAGGGATGAACCACATATACCTTATGTTATGTGTGATTGATGCTATGTTGTTTTCGCTTTGATGTATTGTTATTGCATTACTATGTTAGATCTGATAGATAGTTGTGCGGACTGGAGTTAAGCTGGTAAGAGATATATAAATGTTGTGTTGTTCTAGTACTAGATCCACTTGATATTACCCTTGGTTGTAGAAATCTCTATCCTGCAACCCCCCCATAGCTGCTTCGAGTGAGACTGCATCTGCTTTGTAGGTGTTGCCGAAAGGGATAGTAGTTAGGGTTTGTTGGTGTGCTCTTGGAGCTGAACCCTGGGTCTGCCCCTGAGCCGAAAAATGGTTCCGTTGCCGGGACCGAAATATTCTTGAGGGAATGTCAAGGTGGTTCCCATCAAAGACAGAGATTCAAAAGTGGATAGAGGATCAAGAAAAGACTTTGTTGAGGCCCATAACAAGAACCCCAATATTAGTACAGAGGATTGGTTAGGAAGATATATCTTTACTGATATACACGAGATTTTCTTTGGAGGAATCCATCAAGAGCTATACGAGTGGTTAGCTAGGTTAGTAGATACCCAGTTTGAGATCATATCTAGGCCACCTGTGGTATGGATGTCAACGCTAATCAAGAAGGTTAAGAGAGTTGATAATTCCATGTCAAGAGCATTAGATCACTAGTTTGATAGCACCATTGGAGGGTACATCATTGAGTTTGTTGTTGATAGAGTAGAGTCATATAGCCAAGCCGAGAGATATTTCTTCAAGAGACC
>ML808516.1:168661-188604 GCA_009831015.1 Picea engelmannii | reverse complement strand
GGTCTTTCTTCAAGGGTTGACATCAATGACAACCAACCTTAATCAACAGGGTGAAGTTGTACTATGAAAACCAGCTTCCTCGCAGCTCTCAGTAAAATCATGAGGAAAAAGGGTCTAGGTACCAGATGCAGTTGAAACTAGGTACTAGACATAGAAAAGACAGTCTGCACAGGGAAGGAGAGGAGGCATAGAGCAGAAAGTAGAGGCTGCACTGTGCAGTTTGAAGTCAAAGTAAAACAAAAAGGGCAGATATGAAGTGCCTCAGGATGAGTCACAGGTAAGTGTTGGGGGCTTGTTGGCTCTTGGTTATGAAAGTAAGTGAAGATCAAGGAAGGAAAGGAAAAATGAGAACTGCGTGGAAGACACGATGATTGTTACTAGGTCGAAGTGAGAAAAAGAGAAGAAAAGATGGAGCGAAGTAAGAGAAAGCAAGCCATTGGATGAGGAGATTGAGGATGACAGATTGGCAAGGAAAAAGGATCATGAACAACTCAGCAAGCGGAAAAATCCACCATTGGATTCTTTGGATCACCTCTCAAGAAGAAAGGAAAGATAGGATGGCGAAGCCCTGAAAACATGGGTCAAGTTGACCTAGGGTTTTGGTATCAAGGGTTTTGACACCTAGGTTTTGGCCTAAGGATGTCGGTGAGTGATTGTAATGTATAAATAGAGGTCTAAAGGACCTAGGATGGGTTGGTGTTATGATTGGTGTTGTTGTCTTTGTCATTGTGTGATCGAGTGAGTAATATTGTGTAAGAGAGAAGTGATAAGTACGAGATCCTTCTGTATTGTAAGAATCTTCAACTGGGTGCAAAGATCAACCCTGTAGTTGGGTGCATGGGGAGGGGAGAGATAACGAGGAGAAGAAATAAGATCTGCTAGATGAGAGTGCAGACAAGAACTATATGCTTCATCCTAATATATTATAAGCACGATTCTGTGGACGTATCCCTAGAGAGGGGGTGAACCACGTATACCTTGTGTTGTCAGTGATTGATGTTATGTTCTTTGCCCTTTGATGTACTATTATTGCATTCCTGTGTTAGATCTGATAGATAGTTGTGCAGAGTGGAGTTAAGCCGGTAAGAGATATATAAATGTTGTGTTGTTCTAGTACTAGATCCACTTGATATTCCCCTTGGTTGTAGACATCTCTATCCTGCAACCCCCCCATAGATGCTTCGGGTGAGACTTCATCTACTTTGCAGGTGTTACCGAAAGGGATAGTAGTTAGGGTTTGTTGGTGCGCTCTTGGAGCTAAACCCTGGGTCTACCCCTGTGCCAACAACACATATCCCTGAGTTGGAGCCAAATGTTATCCCCTATCCTAGGTATAACTAAGGGGGTTATGTCTTGAGGCCCACAGGTCCTAGACATAGAGTACCGAGAGCCATACAACTGAGCTTGGCCCCGAAGGGCCCATAGTTTCTTCATGCATCCTATCTATCAACATAAACAACATCCATCCCACCAGCCTAATTCTAAAGTAGCATTGGGTCTTGCTCCATGAGGTAATGACTATGGGTATCATGGTATGTTTCACTCTGATTTTTGAAGCATTTGAATATGTTGCACTAAACTCTCCTTTGTTTCATAACGTTTTCATGGAAATTATTCTCTTTAACTTGTTCATACCTGTGGGGGGTGGGGGGGGGGGGTGAAAGAGTGCCATAGTAAGATGGTTCCCTTAGGGATGAGTTTCCCCTAGGTGGGTCTATGAAAGGTCATCATCCATTCCTGCCATACTTACCACTTTTCATCATTGTCCCTCTCATCTTCCCCTACCTTGGTTCGGGCATTGGGTTTTCCACACTAGTAAGGGTTGTAACTTGCCTTGTGGGAAGAAGGGGATAAAGGCACATAGGGTAAAAGTAGCTGGAAAATGTTAAGATCCAAAATGAAACCTTGAGATGATTTGCCCAGTGATTCCCGAGAAAGAAATAAAATGATTCTCAGTGAGAAAAGGGGACCAATAAGATAAAATAAAACTCAAGGTCTAGTTGGTGGATAGGAGGTCTCATCATGAGTTAGCCTATTACGTCCATGGGCATGTAGTGGTATGAAACTACCATCTACCTGTTCACCAAAATAGGGTAGTGGTTCTTGGTGGCATAGCCAAAAGAAAGGGAGTCTCATCACAAGCCAACCTTCTCATTTGTGTGAAGTGCTTGGGTAACGGTGTCACCACTGGTCAGCATGCCAAGAAAGTGTCCCACAACTATTCTCTTTAAAATAAAAAGAAATAAGATAAATAATAAAAGGCATTGAATGGGCAAGGAAACAATGGAATCCATGACAAGGTGCAACTCGCCCTCTACAGAGGCACCCATGGGAGGGAACTACATTTCCCTGTTATCATTGCACCCCTTGCCCAAACATTCCCCTACACCATTTCATACACTTACATGACCTAGATTGGTATTCACCTGGGAAAAAACCCAAACTTGAGGATAATTATCCCAATAGGATATCCTGAGACCCTCTCCAAACCTGGCTTGTTAAACTGCATAATGTCTTTGAGCATTTGTCTGGGTAAAGGGGGGTTTGATGCACATGTTTGGGTGATTTAATTATTGGATGTGATTGACATTGCTATAATCCATGTGAATTATGAGCCCATAGAGGGTGTACTTTTTGTTGTTGTAGGACCATGCTCGGTGGAAAGGTACATATGGGAAGATGATTAGCTCAGACCTCCATGGGGCTCAAATCCCACCAGATAGATGTTGTGACCCCAACCAGGGAAAAAGAGACACTGGAGCATGGCACCAGGAAGGAAGAAGGACATTTCCCCCAAGACACTCTAGAAGGCCTAGACCCATGGGGGGTATTTCCCTTCCACCATGACATTGGCCCTTGAAGGCCCCTAACGTCATCATATTGAGCCTTGACGCCAGACAATTGGGGTTTGGCATGAGGACGCTTTGGTGCTAGTTGGCAGGTGTGGAATATTTTGAGGCTTTTTGAGGCCTAATGTTTTACATTTGATTCCTATTTCTCCATGATGGGAGCCTAAAATCACCCTAGAGGGGCATGACGTCATCCCTAAAGTGAACTTAGGGTTTTAATTTTTAATTTTATGTAAAAAATGGATTTTTGATGTAAACTAGATATGCCAGTCTTTTGTGACCTAAAAGACAATTAAAGGTCATTGTCATTATATAAATAAGAGACAAAACTCTTGTATTTTTTCATGATTGATTCACCACTCAATTATAGGTCTGAAATTCGGCGTTCCTTAAGTGTTTTTGGCTGAAACTAGTGGTGCACACTTCTTGAAGGAGACAATTTTTGGTGTATTTTGGCTATTTTCATGTGGAGGATCTTCAACTAGGATGCTTTGCTTGATTATTCTTGGTGAAGTAAGTGGAAAATCTGCATTTGTTTATTTTGAATGAATTTTATGGTTATTTTTACTTGTTTCGTGTCTAAGATTATGAAATTACTAGCTTGAAACCCTAGGGGAAAGACATATGTTATTATATTTTTCCCTATAATCTTCCATGTGCTAAAATTTCTTGAAAGGAACCTAATTTGAAGTAGATAATAGAGACCTACCATTTTATCACTCTAGTAACCCTACTTCCATTTCCCAATTTCATATTTTATTACATTTTGTTCAAGGAAAGAGAAAATCTCTAAAGCCTAACCCTTGTTACTTTCTAGCAAATTTTCTCTTGGAAGTGGATTTTTGAGGCCTTGGGATACCAACACCTCTCCTATCCTCTCCACCCATTTAAAATATCATTATCATTGATATGTTCCCTTTAATATTTGTTTTTTCCATTAGTGACTCCATTTACCCTAGAAAGGCAATAGACTACCTTCTACAAGTGGTGATTGATCAAACAAACACTTATACTCTTATCCTTGAACCCTTTACTAAACTTTTCTAACCCTAAATTAGACTAAATCATAAGATAAATTGTTGTTGTAGAAAAAAATTGTTACAGACATATAAACATACATTAATTTGACACATTTACCTACATAACTTGCACTAGAACCATTCAAAATTCAAGTGTGATAATTGCCAGTGAATCTAATAGGTAAGTGCTAATTTTGTGTGTGGTTTTCTTGCACTTTTGACAATTTAAATTTGTTGTTGTTGCAAAAGATATATATAGCCATCTATCTGCATCAAAATCTCTGCAAAAGTGACATTAAAATCTATCTAAACATTTCCAACTTTGCTTGTGACAATTTATTATCAATTTGCCTAGTCAAAGTCACTTTTTTCATATATTTTTCAAGCAATTTCAAGGCATAAATCTTGTGGTTGTTATAAATTGTTGCATTGCTGAAAATTTATGATCAACTAGCTTACTTTATGAAGTTTTATTGTCTTATGAAGTACTAACAATCATTTGGTACTTGGAAAGTTCCTTTTTTTCCTTGTTGTCTTGTTCTGGGCAGGTACACAATAATATCCATTTGCTTCATCCTATAAGACATAAAAGAAACATTTGATTTAAGTGATTTGTTAGAGGGGAAGGGTTTCCTTGTGATTACTTGCCTTAGATTTATCAAACCCCCCAGGTCACTAGGGACGTCTCCCCTCGGGTAGTCTTGACATACTCCTAAAAGGGATATCCTATTAAGGTGGAAGTGATAGTTTATTCCCAGTTATGCCAATTATGTATCCACTTGCCTTGGGATTTTGGGAAAGTACAAATTGTGCGATAAAAGGCCCTAGTTCTCTAATATACCTCACGGTGTTGCAGGAAATATCTAGTTGGTATATGTTCAAAGATATGTTCATCCATATATTCATTCTTCTTTGGCATTCCAAGTTGTCAGTGGTTAGATGTAGATAGATTCATTTTGTGCAAAGGATGTTAAGTGTCTGTGTATTTGATCCAGATTATTTTCGGCATAAAATGAGAGAGGAGATATAATAAATAAATGTACAGAGATATCTCAGATATCCAATATTATAACATAAATGTATTATAGATGCAACCATAAACACATATACACATCAATACACAATTTTCTATTAGTGAGTGAAAATGTACAAAGACTGTAAAATATAGAGTGAAAGACTCGCTAGATGGTGGAAGCTTATCTCTAAGAAACGATGTGATGGATACTCGCATCCATGAGAAGATCATTTTAAAGTGAGGCTCCAAAGGCCTTTTTATCATAAATAAAATCCAAAACCCTAACCCCGGAAGATGAAAAGACAACAATTTTGTGGACCCCGTTTTGGGTAGTTTGGTGTATCAACTTCCCGGGGGCGTAACTCTAGAATACGATCTTCGGTTGGGGAGTACGATAGCTCGTTGGAAAGGTATTGTCGAGGAGATTAATGTTTGGGGATAAATTAGAGAGTTATACTATCATTGATAATCTATATCCTGAAAAACCTTCATTCAGGCCCTCAAAGTGGCCCCAGAAGTTAAAAACTGCTAAAAATAGTAAATTACCAAAATTGTCAGAAAACTATTTTGAGCCAGTTGGAAAAGGTGGGTCGCCACTGATATCCACCTAGATCAATCCTCCCTCCTTAGGAATCAATGGTATCCATTGCGTTGATTTCTTGGGGAGAGGGAAAATTGTTTGTTGAATCTGCATCTTGATGAGTTGCTTGCCTTGTTGGAGAAGTTGTGTTGCTTAGCTTGTTGAAGGTTGTCACAAACTTGTGGATGGAAGGGTTGGAAATTTTTAACCAGTCTTGCTACATGAGATGTCTGTGTGTAGAAGGAATCTTTGCACTTTTTTTCATTCTTGTTGACCTTCTTCTGTTGGATATAAGGTGCTTGGGCCAAGGTTGTAGTGGTTGAAGTATCATTTTGTTCACCTTTTGAACAAATTGTGAAGAAGCTAAATTTTGTAGTAAGAGATAATACCTTTTGGCACTGTTTAGGTGGGACAGTAGTTGGAACCACCTCTGGTATTCTGTAGAGATGACCCCCCAGAGTAAAAATGACACAATGGGTTCAAGACTCATAGATAGCATGGCACTTCCACATATATGGTTGACCCAAGAGAACATCACAGACATCCAGCTGGGAAACATCACATAATACCTCATCCTTGAAGGGATGGATGTCATATGAAAATCGAAGCTGTTGTGTGACATGGAGATCTCATCCCTGGAAAAGCCACCCGATGTTGTATGGTTGTGGGTGTGGTGTTATCTACAATCCCAAATGTTTGATGACCTCTGTTGAGATGTGTTTCTTCTAGCTTCTACTATCAACAATAAAATGCAGCAGGGTCCCCTTCACCCACATCTGTGAATGAAAAAGGTGCTCCCCCTCTTCAGGATCTATTGGTTCTTCTTATTTATTTTTTGCAGTCATGACAATAGCAGTGGGGTCTATGTCGATGCTCTGGTTTTTACCAGTATTTTCATAATCATATTATGAATCAAGGTTTATCTCCTTGTCTTTGATCTCAAACACCAATGACTTTTTTGAGCAACATTCATCGGTGTTGTGCCCAGGAAATTTGTAGAAATCACACCATTTTTTGGTGTCCTTCTTTGTCTTCCCATGGCCCTTATTTTCCTATGGCTTGGACTCTTTTTTAGGAGACTGTTTGTTAGGGCCATATTTATCATACTTTGGTTGTTGTGGATTTGCAGACCCAAACTCCCATTTATTCTAGTTCTTAAATTTTTTCTTAATTTTAACAACATATCGATAAGCAGTATCAAGTGATGAGATGTCTAGAAAATCCATTTCAGTTTGGATGTATCTGTGTAGAGCCGCACGGTATTTCAGAACCAAATGTCATCCAGAGTATTTGATACCCATATTGGTGCACAAGGTATGGAAGGTATTGGTGAACTCTGAAACTACTTGGCCCCTCTCTTTCCATAGTGTGGTCCATCTCATATATTGGTTCTCATAGTTTCCAATAGGGTAATATTGTTCCTTTACCACGTCCACAAATAAATCGCAAGTGGGATCGGCCCCATATATTCCAGACTCTTCTGTGGAATTTTTTTCTGAGCAAGTTTCCCACCAATGTTTGACATGGGGGAGATATTTAAGGAGTGCGAAGGTGATATTTTCCCTATCGGAAAAATGGTGAACAAAGAAATAACCTTCTATCATATTTAACCATTTGTCTAGGGCATCCGCATCTATCCGACCTTCAAATACAGGAATATCAAACTTAACCTATACCTTGAAAGGAGAGGTGATTCCAAAGTGGTTGTTTGATGAATATGCGCTTGTTTCTATTGGCAGGTGTTGAAGGATGTGGGAAACATTCTCCATCATTTTGTCCCTATGTCGCATGAGAGCTTGCTCAAGCAACATATTGATAGAATTGTTTGCTCCGTCATTTTTCTTTTCTTCTTCCATGGAGAGTTTCTTGCGCGTGCGAGAGAGATTGTATTCAAGAGAGACAAGATCGAGACCCAAGTTGATATACTCAGACCTCGTCGGTGACATGCACTGAAAAAAAAACTGATTAAGAGCAGCCTGCTCTGATACCACTGAATCCAGATTATTTTCAGCACGAAATGAGAGTGGAGATATAATAAAGAAATGTAAAAATATATCTCAGATGTCCAATATTATAATAGAAATGTATCAGTGATGCAACCATAAACACATATATACATTAATACACAATTTTTTATTAATGAGCGAAAATGTACAAAGACTGTAAATACAAAGTGAAAGACTAGCTAGAATGGTGGCAACTTATCTCTAAGAAGAGATGTGATGGCTACTCGCATCCGTGAGAAAATAATTTTACAATGAGGCTCCAAAGGCCTTTTTATCATAAATAAAATTCAAAACCCTAACCCTGGAAGATGAAAATCCAACRGTTTTGTGGACCCTGTTTTGGGTAGTTTGGTGTATCAACTTCTCGGGGGTGTAACTTTGGCATACGATCTCCGTTTGGGGCGCACRATAGCTYGTTGGAAAGGTATAGTCAAGGWGATTGATTTTGTGGGTTCAATTAGAGACTTTTAATATCATTGAGAAKATATATCCCRAAAAATATTCATTCAGGCCCTCAAAATGGCCCCGAAGTTAAAAACTGCTAAAAATAGTAAATTGCCAAAATTGTCAGAAAATTGTTTTGAGCCAGTTGGAAATGGTGGGTGGCCATTGATATCCACTTGGATMAGTCTTATTCTCATGAAATCATCACAATTTAKCTCATATAGGAAAGKAATTACTTGCACTTTGATGTATTATGTAGATAGTTTATTTTAGAGGCCCTGATTGAATAGGTGAATAGATATTTTTTTGAGATGGTTTTATTTTGTGTTAGATCATTGTTGCATCATTTGTTTATAGGAGGATATTCTTCCCATTTATGAAAAAGTTATTTAGATTATTTTTTTAGAGGTTTCATGTAACTCAACCATCAGTACCCCACTTTCCTCCTAGACATATGATTGACCTTCATATGCACATATGGGGGGGATTTTTTCCTAAGAGGGGCCCACCGAACTGGTCGTGTACCACAGTCAGTAGGGAGGTATGTGATTTTTTGGCTAGAGAGGAAAATCATGTCCTCAATCTTGTACAATACCCATACATGGGGATGAATTGGAGAGGAAGTCTTAACATCCTATTTACAATAGTCAAGCCACCAGATGAGAGAGGTAATATTATCTTTGTAACATCCCCCAACCCAACTGAGGGACATTACGGTGTGGAATACTCATAAAAATAAAATTTATGCTAATTAATTTAATTCTTTTACAACTAACTGATTTCCTGTAGCTTTCATCTACGATACGAATTAAAAACACATTTAACTATTGATCGTTTCCATAAATTAATGCATATATAGAATATTAAAATAGACGTGAATGCAATTAAAACAACATATAAATCATTCTCAAATACATAGAGTTCATGCAAAACAATTTAACTCAAATACAAGACATAAAATAGATAAACACTTATATTTTAACAATGGTTGTGTAACCAACTGCTTGGGATGGACATTCCACCCAAACATAAAATGAATGTTCCAAATATCAAAATTTAGTCATCCTCGAGGTGAGGCTAGTAATACACAAAAGAGGTTGGTCTCTCATAGTCCACTCACAGCTCATAAAAAACTAACAACCCATAAATATCTTCCTACAACTATCCCAAATTTCCACCGGATATCTTCCTCTTGACCTTCCCAACCCAAGGAATGTACCCCTTTATTGATCTCAATCCCTCGGGTGTCTCATTCGTTTATCAAGGTCTCTCTGGCACAAGTAACCAGGAATCTCTCATCTGAGAACTTAAGGGATATTGCTGCTAGGAAAACTACCAGTAATCGAACAACAAACACTTGTTGTGACAATGCAACTCTGCCAGGAGTTCACTCTTCAATACTCACAACCTAGATATTCATTTTTCCAGATCTGATTTTCTCCCAATATTCTCCAACATGCTCTAGAATTTTCCCTCCATGGTTGCACCAGATCCAAGATCTCTTTCTTTCTCTATACTTGCTCCTCATGCACAAAATCCCAATGTGTAAAATTGTTGTCCCGACCCATATGAATTCCCCCCCTTTGGCTTGTCTTTATTGACTCACACCCTTCCCAAAGATAATTGTACTCAACCCCCATATGTCCAATAAATTTGGGATGTGACTACTCACACCCACCCTCTTACATGTATTAAATGATTAGATTTGGGAACACTCAATCAAAAATTAGAAGGTTCATATACAATTAGCAATTTTAGGAAAATGGGTTGGATTAATATTCATGGGTAATTCCCCCATGGATCCCCTCTTGACCATTATCCTATAATATACCCTCTCTTGTGTATTAACTCATCCCCCACCTCTTTTCCATGTCCCCTTAGCTGTCGGTATCACATTTATTATTAAACATTGAAACACAATTCACATATACATCGTTTTGGCCATAGCCACATATTATATCTACATAAGCATTAATTAAAATAGGGATTATAGTGGGATGTTACATCCCCCCTCCCCTACAATTGTGTTTCATCCTCAATGAGCACTATGTCGATACACATATATGAAAATTTACATTACAATACTTAGAAGATAAAATTATGCAAATTCATAACTCCAACAACAGTTCCAATCATAATCTCTTGTTCCTCTCAAATTGTCAACTCATGGAATGAAAAATTCGCTTATCATGGATAACCCAAGGGATGTACCATATGTTTATCAAGATTAAACCAATGAATGAGCCATTATTTTATCAACTTCCCCAGTGCAGTTGGTTAGGACTCTGAGATTAGTTTTCGAAACTCTAGCTGCTCAAAATGGAGTCTTGTGTTCCATTTTCTTCAAAATTGTCAAAACTTTACGAGTATTTTGCTTGCATGTTTTATTCATTCTCCCATGTAGCATATTCATGGTTTTAGTAGGTCCATTGAAAATTTACTATCCATATGGATTTATTTCTTAGAACTTTGGCTTTCCTGTCCAAGATGTGTACTAGTTCACTCGGAAATCCCCTTTGTGCTCCACCTGGATCACATTCCAATCAATTATGTGGTTAGGGTCAGGAACATATTTATTTAATAATTATACATGGAATATATTATTCACTCTCATGGATACAAGAAATGTTAGCATGTATTCAACTGACCCTATCTTTTCTAATATCTCAAAAGGCCCATAATATCTTGTTGCCAACTTTGGGAAATTGCCTAATCTTAGCAAACTTCTCTTCGCCTTCACTTTTAAAAACATGTGTTCTCCCACTTTAAAATATCTAACTACTTTATTCTTGTCTACATAACTTTTCTTCCTATCCTGGGCAACTTTTAAATTTTTCTTGATCTTTGTTATTTGCTCTTCCATTTCCTTCAACAAATCTGGCCCAACAATTGCTCTATCTAATGGATTATCCCAACTCACTGGAGTGCTACATTTTATGTCATAGAATGCTTCAAACAGACTCATTTTCAATGAGGATTGATACCCATTATTGTATGCACATTTCACTAAATGAATATAATCTTCCCACTTTGATGGTTGATCCATCACATACATTCTAAGCATGTCCTTAATTATCATGTTAGTCCTCTATGTTTTCCCATATAACTCAGGATGATACATTGTACTAAGATTTATATTTGTTCCAAGTCCCTTGAACAAACATTTCCTAAAATTTGTTGTAAAATTTTGATATATACCTGAAACTATTGCCTTTGGCACTCCATGTAGCCTAGCAATTTCTCTCATATAAATTTCTGCAATATTTGTTGCCTCGTGTGTTGTCTTTAATGGAATAAAATGTGTTTCCTTAGTCAATTTATCTACCACCACCCTGATGGAATAATGTTGCTTCATTGTTTTGGGTAGCTTTGTAATAAAATAAACTGTGAAAAATTTCCAATTCCATTTTGGAATGGGCAATGGTTGTACCAAACATGTTGGATGACTATGTAATTGGCTTCTTACAACTGCAATTGTCTTCTGATATCTTGGGGTTCCCGACATATGACACATTTAGAATTTCCTTTAGAATTGCATTTTCAATTCACTAGAATTTGACACATACACCTTACCTTTGTACATGGGAATTCCATCTTTTTTCAGCTCATAAGAATTAAATTTCTCCCGAAAATTACCTTGTTGTAATGTCTCTTTTATTTTCACATAATTATGATTTGAATTTTTTGTTACAATAATTTGATTTTTCAAATCAATCTTGTACATGCTAATGGAAGCAATATGCACTTTATGATCTCTCGTGTTGAGTGCATCATCCACTTGATTTTCCTTTCCCTTTGTATGCTTAATTTCAAAATCATATTCACTCATAAATTCTATCCATCTAGTTTGTCTGGAATTTAATGTTGGTTGTTCAAACAAATGCTTCAAACCATAGTGGTCTATCCTTAGCTCGAATTTCTTACCCATAAGGTAATGCCTCCACATTTTTAATGCATTTACAATTGTTTCTAACTCTATATCATGGGTAACATAAATCATTTCATCCTCTTTTAATTTTTTGAACCCATAGCATACCACATTATCCTTTTGACTAAAAACTCCACCAAGATCTTCCTTGCATGCATAAGTGCACACAACAAAATATTCATCTGGATATGCAATCTTAAATATTGGCACACTTGTCAATATTTCCTTCAACTTCTTAAAGCCAAGGATGATTTTAAGGATGGAAATTTATTTTAAAATGTAGAAACCTTGGCGAATATTACTAATCCTTCATATGCCAACTATAAATGTTTGGCGATATTTTTGTAAAAATATTCAAATTTCTAAGGATTTTGTATAGTATTTATAAAATTTTGGCGATTTTTATGGTAAAATAATTTTATCCTATAGAATTTGGGCGAATCATTTTTAAAATAGCGAATCTCGTTTTTGGAAAAACCATGGAAAATTAGCCCATGAACGAAATTTAGCCCCTAAAATCATCCATGCTTAAAGCTTTCTTCACACTTGGAATTCCATTCGAAATTCACTCCCTTTTTTTGCAAATAAGTGATTGGACTTGCAATCTTTGAGAATCCTTTTATGAATCTTCAGTAATAACCGTAAATACCTGTGAATGATCTGAACTTTGTCACATTCTTTGGGGATGGGCATACTCTAATGGCCTTATCTTCTTAGGATCAATTGTTATCCCATTTGCTGAAATGATATGCCCCAAGTCGTGAATCTTCTTTTGATAAAAATATGCACTTACTTAGCTTAACATAAAATTTATGCTCTCTTAAAACTTGCAACACCATTCTTAAATGTTGTTCGTGTTCCTCTTCTAACTTAGAGAAAACAAGTATATCATCTAGGAACGCAATTACAAATTTGTCTAGGTATTCCCTAAACACTCCATTCATCAAACACATAAAGATTGTTGGTGCATTTGATAGTCCAAATGGAACTACCATGAATTCATAATGCCCATATGTTTTCATAAATTTTGTATTGTTTATTTCTTCTTCCTTAATCCTCACTTGATTATAGCCTGATCTCAACTCAATCTTGGAAAAGATTCTTTCACCTTTTAGTTTATCAAACAAATCATCAATTCTTGGCAAAGGATATTTTCTCTTTATGGTGACCTTATTCAATTATTTGAAATCAATACAAACCCTTAAGGTTCCATATTTATTCTTCACAAAAATAACAGGGGCTCCCCAAGGTGACACACTTCGATGTATATACCACTTCTTTAATAACTCTTCAATCTACATTTGCAACTCTTTCAATTCTGGTGTGCCCATTATGTATGGTATCTTGGATATTGGGGCGGCTCCTAGCATCAAAACAATAAAGAATGAAATGTTTCTCTGTTACACATTATTTTCATCACCCTTATGACCATTAATGATGTAAACCTATCCTTTGTCTTTAGAAGGACCAATATCCTGAATTCCTGAAGAAAGAAGGGAGAAGAAATTTCCCTGAGAGAAGAAATTGTATTTTCCTTTGTAAAAACCCTATTAAGGAAGGTCGTCGCAGGATGCACTATATATAGGGTGTGGCGATGCCTGATTTTTGCACCCTGCTCTAAATCTAGACTGTGACATCATCACAGGCTACACTATAGCTAGGGTGTGATGATTTTTGTACGTGGGAAAAATGAGCGTCTTCTCGATGCTTCTAGAAGGAGAAGCTTCTATGGTGAGGCAACCTCCAAACGGTTTGGATATTACTCATTTTCATGATTTAGTGGGATCATCCTAACCTCCTCACCTTATCCTCTTTAGCTTATAAAAGGAGAGGATCTCTCATGGAGAAAGTTAGTTGGGCTTGGGATTAAGCTTGATTAGGTTAGAGTAATTTTTGTAGCTTGGAGTTTTTGGGCCTATGTTGGCTTTGAGATTTACTTTGTCAAGATAGATTGTGAGTAGCTATCAGATCTACAGTCTCAGAATCCATGGATTAGAAGTGTGTGAGAAACAAGGAACTGTTGGAAGGAACCTGAAAACATCAAGGCATCTAGCTGTATCTTTCTTCCATATTCTTTAATACATATATACTTTTCTTTCCTATATGAATGTTATTTGTTCATATTGTATGATTCCTTGATCATGTACATAGTTTCATATCAAATAGACTATGCTATTCTTGTCTTCGTTGGCTTGTGTTCTTTTGCAGATATTTCTCCATAAGCCTCGTGACGGAGCTTGGATTGCATTGGTGAAGTCAGATCTTCGATATTTAAAAGGTATGTTCTAGATCCATTTCTCATTTGATAATTGAAATCTAAGGAAAGAGTAGTGTATTTTCTTGTTTTGTTCTTGTTTCGTAGTGAAGCTAGGGGGATTTATTTGTGTCCGCACTTAACAATTAGCCCAATAACAAAATTGGCGAATCCAATGGGGAACGAATTGTTTTCCTAGTTTGTCTTTCTATCTTGATTTTCTTTCCTAGGTTCTATTTTCTGAGTCACTAGGAGATCCAGATGAATTCTTTGACTGTTTAAATTCACTAGAAAACCTTCTTGATTTTTTATTTTTTCCATTTTTTCTTTGATCATCGCACCCTGCTTTGAGGGACAATGTGACGATCTAGGATCGATGCACTCTACCTATTATACACAGTGCGACGTCGCACTGTACTGTTCTTTGGACCATGATGATCTAGCATCGTCACACTGTGTTAGTCTTCCAGCCTGGGACAATTGTGAAAGTTTTTAATTTTTAATGGTTTTTCTTGCCTAGATATTAGATATGGTTTTGGGGTGAATTTTTTGGTTTAATTACAGTCTGATTATAGTCTTCTTGATAGTATTTGAATCTTTTTTTAGCCATATTTGATTTTTTTTGTCTTGTTTTCTTTTGAAACATTTGATCTCTTGCTTTGATTGTCTTTTAGTTACAAAGCATTGTTTTCTCTTTACAATTGTTTGGTGAAAGAACTTCTTTTTCTTTTATTGAATAGTTCGTGTTAAAAGAGAATTTTTTTTTGGATTTCTTTGTTTTATAGAGAGTTGCTATTTCTTTTAGCTATCTTTGAAACAATTGTTTTTAACTTCTTTCTTTATATTAGATTGGGGGACATATTTGCATTTTAAGTAGTGAAATTACATGGTTTTTGGCATTTTTTGGTCTTGAATTCTAAAAACAAATTCTCCCTCATGACCGGTGGGGGAAAGAATTGTGTATTGGTGTACATTCTCTTTGGCTCGTTTCTTGAAGTTCTTGATATTGATGAGTTTAAAATTTTGGGACATTGTGCATCTGGGAATGATAAACGTTTTCTCCTTCTCGTAATATGGTTTTCATCGAAGTGAAATATTTTCATTCTCATTTCTTTGCATTGTTTAGAGTCAGTCAAAAAATCATTTAGCCCACACCATTTTCCTCTTGAGTAGAAACATTCTTAAAAATAAAGCGCTTATAAAAATTGATTAGACATTTTATATTTTCTAGTAGAAAACCTACATTAGATTCATTGTAGGGCTTTGGAATAGGTGTGAAAGATAACTTTCCAAAGCTACAAACAAACATAGTATCTTGTGATAGAAAGAGTACAAACCCAATTGCTACATTTTGTCCGGGGAAGCCCTTCTCACACAAGGGTCAATCACGAGGTCACATTAAGACTAATAGAGTTACTCACCTTACTTTGTTGGTCTTGGTGTAGATATTGCACATATTATGGGGGTCTCTTGAAGGTATACCCACAATGATGAGTGGAAGCCTCTCAAGTTAATTTCGGGCTAGATACCCTGCCTTTGCACATGGATCGGACTGTCGATCGTTTCCCCAGGAATCACTGTTGTAGTTGGTAACCTTAGTAGCCTATCTCTTTAGGGTCTTTAAACGAGGTGACTGTGGAGGGGCAAGTCTTCACGGTACTTGGAATTGACGTTGGCCAAACTCACTCGGGCTCCTTAGAGGGTATACCCACGATTATGTGTGGGAGATTGCACCAGGGTGTAAGTCCGTTAAATAGGTCGTCAATGTAACTTTTCCACCCGCTCTATCTCAACCCTTTCTTACTTTGATCTCGTGACTTTGGATTTCATCACCAACTAGTGCGTTCATTGTGAGAAAGTTTTGTTTGCTTGTTTTCTTACTAGATTTTTAGCATGTGTTGTTTGTTTTCCCTAGAAGACTCTAGGTTGGATCTGTGTTTAATGGCGTCATTTCTCAGAATGACCAATGAAGGAACCCCCTTTCCAGGGGAACCTTTTGATTTTCCTTCTTAGAGAAACATTGGTCCTCCTCACATCGCTACATTGAGCCTTCCAGGTCTCACAATTGGATTACTAGTATGGTTGTTTTCCACTCAGGTAATCCCGAATGCAGCTAGTGCTTCGCTTATAAGCACTTCCCCCCAAGAATATCAACCTCATGTTGATCCTTCACCTTCTTCACCAGTAAGATGTTCTTCACCTTCTTCAATTGTAAGGTCTTATTCTGTTTCATATTCTTCATCGAGTGAAATATCTAAAGCTAGTAAACTGGTGAATAAGAAGAAGAAGAAAAGGAAGAATAAGAAGAATAAAAATAAACAAGGGTCCAAACTTCCAACCGCCGCCGGAAATGTTGGAAAGAAACCAGTTATTGTTGATCGTGTTGGGAGTGTTGATGATTCCAAGACAACCCAAACAACTCGTAAGCCCAAGTACCCTTTTAGGATTTGTAAGGGTATCCATATTCTTAAGAATTTCCCTGGTGTATCCAAGGTTATAGACGCATGGTCTACACACCCTCACCAACCCATGTTGTCATCCTCTGAACAACATGTTGATGACCTCCCATCAACTAGTCAAGATATCATTGGGAAGAAGAAAACTAGAGTCAAGTCCCGTGTATGTTATGCGGAGGGAGTCATCAAACTCACCTTTGACCTTGTATGGGCGAAGCCTCAAAATTACTGGAAGACATGAATTTTTCCCAGCTTCAACTTCCAACTGTTTCTCACAAGCTTACTCTCGACCCACCTGTAGTTTATGGAATGATCAATCCTTCATCGGTCAAACTGATTGATCATGTAGTCAATATGGTCACATCCTTAGTTGAACCAATTGTCAAAGTGGTCGATCCGATCCCATATTTGGTCGATCCCACTCTCCCGTTAGAGAGTGAAACCCAAGCGGTCAATCTATTTCCACCTATCAGCCCCATTCTCCCCTTGGAGAATGACACCCAAGTGGTCGATTTGATATCATTATCAGACGATCCTACTCTCCCGCTAGACAGTAAACCCAATGTTTCCCGTGTTTTTCTCATTGATATAGAATCTACCGTGCTAGGGGGATTTCCTCCTTCTCCCATAGAACCTCCTCCAAGTAATGAGGCCATCATTTTTAGTTGGGGTGTGCTAACTGGACCTCGTCTTCCCTCTCACATTCATTTCAATATTACAGTACAATGTTTTGGTCGGGACGTTCCTCAGACGCTGATAGACAAAGGTTCGTCCATTAGTATTTTTTCCTCTCTTGCTTGGCAAGATTTGGGTTATCCCCAACTTGTGCCAGTTAACCAGACTCTATTTTATTTTAACAGAGAACCAGTCACCCTTTAGGGATCCTTCCTCAGTTTACCATAACTTTGGGAGGGAAAAATATCTTTTATGATGTCATGGTAGTCCAAGACCCCTTGGATTTTGATTTACTCCTTGGGAGAGATTATGTCTATGCCATGAAATATATTGTGTGCACTCTTTTTCATGTGATATCTTTCCTACACAATGGAAGAATGGTGACTATTGATCAACTTTCATTTGTTGGCCCTAAATTGACCATCAACTCAATGACCTCCCTAAAAGGTTCTTATATGCAGACAATATCACCCCTTCCACAGGTCAATTATGTGGCGTTGTCTCCCATGTCTTCAGTTGTCGATGCAGATGAGCCTCTCACTGTAAGCTCAGTCTCTTATGAATTAGATCCGGTAGTTGACATGGTTATCTCTTCAATAGGGCTATTGGAGCCTACTCTCTTTACCCCTATTACGACCCTCGACATGTGTACCTTCCGGAGTGTGTTTCTTCCATCAAGTGAAGATATCTTGGAAGACATGATCGAGTTTTGTTCCTTGACATGGTGTCCTTCCAGAGCATTGTTCTCTTGGAATCCGTGATCAAGAAGAGAATTTAGAGCATGGTTTTTTGATTTCAAGCTCATTAAAAAATGAAACCAGTGTTGAGCATGGTTTTCTAATTTCAAGCTCATTAAAAAATGAAACCGGTTGTGAGGATAGTTTTCGCGTCTCTGTAGCAGCCTCATTAAAAAATGAAATAGAGCTTACGCACATAGTTTTCCTCTTTGTGGAAAGCTCATTAAAAAATGAAACATATGCTATGAGCATAGTTTCTCTTCTCTGTGGCAAGCTCATTAAAAAATGAAATAGAGGTCATGAGTGTTGTGGTGGGAAATCCCCCTACGAACTAGCACTTAGGGTTATATTATGCATGCAGATAAGACCGAACGAATCCTACTTTCTACCGTCATCCCATACCTAATCCCCATTTCTTTTAAGCAAATACATGGTTAAATGAACATACCTTGTTCCGGATGTTCAATGTCGATCCTTCTTCACGATTGATCACTTGCTAGCAACTATCCTCCCAAGACTAAAATGCGTACAAAACAAGAAACAAACTCTACATGCATTTGTTCTACAGATTAATGGGTTAGAGATTCAAACATATATTCAATAAACTATGAAGAACTCATATAGTGGGATGGGAAAATAATTTCTTTATTATTAAATTTAATGAATCAAATTACAATATCGAGACCGGCCACTGCTCCACAAACCTGATCCTGGGATCCTCTTCAAATGTCCTCCAACTTCTTTTCTTTGTATCTCTCTTTGCACAAGGATGGCTAAAGGGTTGGGAAAATGGGAATGTGCAATTGGGTATAGTTTCTTTACTCTTATTATCCTCCCCCAAATAGGACCCCTAACCCTTCTTTTATAGGCTAGAAGAAGCTAGGTATTTGGACGAACCCTCGGCCATGCATGGCCGGAAGATTCAATTAACTCACCCAAAGTTATGTGTTCCGTCGACAACTTTCCTTTTTTCATGCTTTTGTAGGTACACGTGGGCTGTTTTAGGTCAGCTAGCATGTACATGTGTGCAATAATGGAGTTGGGTGCGTGGGCCCTTATAAAAGAGGTTTTTTAAAGAGTTGTTCAGCAGTGCTTTGGAAAAGAAGGGATCTAAGATGGCCTGATGCTAGGTAAGCATGTATGGTGCAAATTAGGGTTATAACAGATGCCCCCTAATGTGTGAGTTTATAAGATCATCTTATGGTCTAAATACATTACCAATCTTTGCTGATGTGCCGAACAAGTGAGCCTAGGGACCAGGAGCTAGGAGGCGTCGTCTACAAAATAACAAAGGTATCATTGAGGTGGGCATACCCATGCTCGAGATAAAATAGAATCATGGCTACCAATCAAATACACTGTAGATCCATGTCAAATAACTATATAAAGTGTATCCATGAACAATACACAATGGAGCTACATCTCGAAATAAAAAAGATATACATATAGAGTATTCATCTTCTAGAAGCTAATACGACTTGATGGCTGGAGATGAAGTCTTCAGAGCTTGAGAAACAAATTCAAAATATTCAAAACTCAAGGTAGGAGTGTAATATGAGTGTATGACTTCACTACCCAGAGGTCTTCAACGGCTCTTCGGTCATGGACTAGAGAATCTTGATGATCAGACTGAAGGCCGCATTGATTTCGAACAAAGACTTGATTGGACATTCAGGATAGTCGGTTATGAGGGCAAGAGACAAATTGCAGAGAGGCCAACTCAGGCTTGGTAGAAACTTCCCTTGGACAACAACACGATAAATGATGAGACTTAGGCAACATGGCATTAATCATAAGTTTACGAAGCAGGAGGCAACGCAAACTCTCCATATGTTTGGAAGAATAACCAAACGGAGGAGGACACAACTCTATGTAGCGATAACAACTTCCTAAGGTCATATTACATCCCATAGTTTGACGAACAAATGGATAGATGTGATTTATCCAAGGGTGACTCATTATGCTTCCAATAAAGAAAAT
>ML808516.1:152680-163128 GCA_009831015.1 Picea engelmannii | reverse complement strand
CCTTCACTTAACACAAATTTTCAACAACTTTTCAAATTTTAATTTTTTTTTTCTAAGATATTTTGAACAACAAACTCAAAGCATGATTTCACTTGACTACGAGCTACTTACGATCTAATTAAACTATCAAGAACTTATGAAAGAAAAGACTTTTCTCTAGTTACTAATGCAAAACAACACTTTTCAACCAAACAAAGAAATGAAAGATTTTTTTATTTTATTTGAATGCTCACAAAGCAAAAAGGAAAAATATCAACAAGTCAAAAACCAAGAAAAAAATCTAGCCTAATCGCAGATCGCAAAGAATCACTTTAAGAAATCACACACTAGCAACTTAAAAAAGGACTCTCACACTTGTCTAAAAACCCTAAAGAAAATTTTAATGAAAACTTTTAAATGAAAAAAGAAAGCTATGGCTGAGATCAAACCTAAGCTATTGACTGCTAGAACAAAGATTCAAAAAACCTGAGAGGTCTAACTCTTGTCAAAGGAAAGGATGGCTGCCTCACCCTCAACAAAAACTATCCTTCACAAGCCCACTGCTGACAATTCAACAGCAAGCGTGTGAACGTGAGATGTGTAGAGTTAGAGGGTGTGTACACACATGCTGGCCTTATACAGGCCATGTGTATCTCTAAAACTATGAAACAAATAAAAACAGACAATCCAAACTAGGAAGAGACCACTGATAGAACTGGGATCTCTTGAAGGATTAGACACTTTCTTTAACAGAAAAAAGAAAAATAATGTAAAGAAAATTTCGTAAAACAAACCAATCTGAGATGAACCCTAAGCTATAGACTGCAAACAACCAAGACTAGAAAGAGTTCCAGAAAACCCCTGAGAATGACTAATTTTGACAGGGAAGAGGATGACTGCCTCAAAAATGTTCTGGAATCATACACGCTACTGTTACTTCTTCAACTAGCGTTTACACGTGGGTTGTAAGAAAGTAGGGTGTGGGTACATGCATGCAGACCTTATGCAGGCCGCGTGTACCTCTATGGGTCGCGAAAAAACACAGTCAAGAAAAGAAATGGAGATAGATGGTATGGAAGACCAGAATCTCTGTTAGATCAGACTTTGCAGAAACTTCAAAAAACAGGAAAGAAAACCAGTCTTTTAAAAATACCAAAAAATATTCCCAGGAACCCTAGAGACTTCCCTAGTATGGTTTCCAATTCTATTGTGGTGGGAAATCCCCCTTTGGACTAGCACTTAGGGTTATATTAAGCATGCAGATAAGACCGAAAGAATCCTACTTTCTATCATCGTCCTAGACCTAATCCCCATTTCTTTTAAGAAAATACATGGTTAAATGAACATACCTTGTTCCAGATGTTCGATGTTGATCCTTCTTCACTCTTGATTGCTTGCTAGTAGCTATCCTCCCAAGACTGAAATGCGTACAAAACAAGCAACAAACTCTACATGCATTTGTTCTACAGATTAATGGGTTAGATATTCAAACATATATTCACTAAACTATGAATAACTCATATAGTGGGACGGGAAAAGAATTTATTTATTATTAACTTTAATGAATCAACTTACAATATCGAGACCGACCACTGCTCCGCGAACCTGATCCTGGGATCCTCTTCAAATGTCCTCCAACTTCTTTTCTTTTTATCTCTCTTTGCACAAGGATGGCTAAAGGGTTGGGACAATGGGAATGTGCAATTGGGTAGAGTTTCTTTACTCTTATTCTCCTCCCCCAAATAGGACCCCTAACCCTTCTTTTATAGGCTAGAAGAAGCTAGGTATTTGGATGAACCCTTGGCCATGCATGGCCAGAAGATTCAGTTAACTCACCCAAAGATATGTGTTCCATCAACAACTTTCCTTTTTTCGTTCTTTTGTAGGTACATGTAGGTTGTTTTAGGTCATATAGCGTGTACATGCATGCAATAATGGAGTTGAGCACGTGGGCCCTTATAAAAGAGGTTTTTTAAAGAGTTGTTCAGCAGTGCTTTGGCAAAGAAGGGATCTGAGATGGCCTGATGCCATGTAAGCATGTATGGTGCAAATTAGGGTTATAACAACGATCATAGTTTTTCCTCTATGAAGCAAGCTCGTTAAAAAATGAAACAGAGGTCTCAGGATTGAACCTGGATTCTCACGAATAGTTCTTGTTCCCGTTTCAAGCTCGTTAAAAAATGAAATATTTTTTCCCCCTCTTTGATTGAGTCAAGTACTTTGTTATGTATAGTATTTGAAGCTTCTTTTTATCCTCCCATGTCATTGGACGAACCAAATCTTGGGGGGAAATGTTTTCAGCCTATGGACTTCATGTTGAAGTTAGAGCCACTAGTTTCTTAATCTGGGGGCTAAGTACCAACCATCCCTGTGTTATACGTTGGGAATCTCAAGCATAGTTTCTATGGTTCAAGCTTGTGTAAAAATAAAACCACCTACCTCAAGCATAGTTTCCTCTGGTTCAAGCTTGTGTCAAAATGAAACCAGGTCCGAGCATAGTTCTGTTTAGTTTTAATCTTGTGTAAAAATAAAATCTATCCCAAGCATAGTTTTGTTTTGTTTTAAGCTTGTGTAAAAATGAAAATAATACTGATCTTGGTCTTTGTTCTTTCTCATGATCGTAAATCAATGAGAATGTAACCGAGTATACTTTTATTACTTTTTCGGACTTGTAAAGGTTATGCAAAAATGGAACCCCCCCTAAAGTCTTCTTTAAGATCTTTTCGGACTCTCTAAATGTGAAAAGATGGTCGAGCGACCTTATTCTTTTCACACTCATAAAAGTATTTGAAGAGAACGTTTGTGAGTAGTAGGTTATCACTTTTTCGATCTGATCAAATTAATTTACGAAAAAGGAACTGAGAGAGTTGTCTTTAAGTGTATTTCAGACTCTCTAAACATGAAAAACCCCCAAGTTTTCTCTCTTTGGACTTGTTAAACAAACATCGAAAGGCCCATATCGGACCGAACCACTCCTTCCTAGGGTTCATCAAACATACTCTGAGGGACTTATCCGAAGGATGATCTTACATTACAAGCATGTGTTATCTTCTTCAATCTTGTGTAAAAATAAAGAGGTACTCGCCAAAAATGGTGGGGGGGGGGAATTTGGAAAGAAATGTTTCTAAAATTGTATTCTATGGAAGAGTCACCTTTGAACATGAAACCCTTTCACTTGCTTTGTGTCTAGGTTGGAAAATTCACTTGTCTCTTGATCATACTCGTTTATAATATTACAAATTGGTCTGTGATCCCTATTGTTGAGTCAGTGTTTCCAAGGCAGTTGTTGTGTCGTCAATATGTTCAAATAGAAGTTCAACCCGGAAAGCCTTCTATTGTGTTGGCCATTTCTATAGTCCTTAAGCCTTCTATTGCATTGACCATCCTCGATTCATTCCCAAATCATTTGTTACTCTGATCTAATTCAAATCTTGTTACCTGTTTTGTGGCATTGATGGAGGATACATTAAGGACCTTCTGTGACGAGTCTTTTCCCGTTGACTTCAACTCATCATCCAGGAAATAGACTTATAAACTAATTAGTACCTTGGAAATTGCATGCCTCAATGGCAGGTTTCCTTGCTTTCGAAAATGGGTTTTCATTATCAACCACTGATCGAAATATTTCTCCTAGTGTTTGACCCTAACTCATTGATTCACATTCGTTGGATTGTATTGGTGTACCTTGGGATTTATTGAAATTAATGGTGATTTCCCTCACACTTAATAGTATACACTAATGATCGGTAATCAAGTGGTTTCTACCATCTTTGACTTCAGCACATGTGTTATCACTGAAATTTCATCTGCAAATGGTTACAAGAATTTAGCATCATCAAACAGTTATGAGGTCACCCATGGACCAAAAATACCACATAAGCATTTCCAACGGGTCAAAAACTATACAACCAGTGACAAAACTAAAGTGTGCTATGACTACACAGGGTGCATGTGGACATGTGCAAAATAGAAACACAGGAGAAGCGCACATGTGCTCGATGCGTGACTGTGGTCGCTAAAAGCCACGCACATCTAAGAACGGCGCATTT
Organism: Picea engelmannii; assembly: GCA_009831015.1. Classification (NCBI taxonomy): domain Eukaryota; kingdom Viridiplantae; phylum Streptophyta; class Pinopsida; order Pinales; family Pinaceae; genus Picea; species Picea engelmannii. Next base: position 159,100 of record ML808516.1, on the reverse strand, counting down.
ATGAGAGTGGTCGACCTCCCACCCACTTCTGGTTCAGCTTCCAAGTTGATTTGACACTCAAATATGGACTGGATCCGACTGGGTGGCTGGTCAAAGACCTAAAAATGCCCTAATTAACCTCTTTCCACACTACAAGCTAGTTACACAATACCTCAAAGAGGTGCTATAAAAAGGCCATGGGTGCACTTCATTTTTTAAGGAATGCAATAAAAAAGTTATGCTGCTACTATTCTCTTGAGGAATCCTCTATTCTCATCAAGAGTATACTAGCACCATTACATTGGGCAATCCATCTCACCCCTTGAGTGTACTAACAAAGAATTCTTTCACCATTTTCATTCAAAGTTGTAAGAAGAGCTTATTTGTGGGGGTCCAAGAGCCCTCCCTTGGAGGAAGAAGGGACTCATAGTCCTCTTTCTTCTTGGTCTTTTCTTTCAATGATATAAACCTTACCATTGGTGACATGGGTCTTATTGTTTCTTTTGTCCTTATGTCCCTATGCTCATTAGTTTAGTTGTTATTTTATTTCTTAGTTTTTCTTTTATATTTGTTTCTCTAACCCTTTTCCTTACAACTGTCCTTCTTAGCAAACCCAACTAGGCTTGCAAGCACCTATGTTTTGCTCACTAAGGTGACGAAAGAGGTGCAACAGATTGGAAAATCCACTGGGGAAAGGTATCAATTTCCTACCCCATTTTGGTTTTTATAGCTCTTCTTTTGGTTTATTTAACCTGTAGGTGCATTAACCAGCCCAAGCCAACCTGCAAAACATCCAATTCCAAGTTGAATTGAGAGAATTCCATCTGGAATTTTCTTTCACAGCCGTGTGTCATTTGTGCGTGGGTTTGTTGGCCCACAAACGTGCATCATGCGCACATGCGCCTAAGTCATAGTTTTTTTTTGCGCACCTGCACCCATAATCTTGTTTTAGTCTGTGCATAGGCACTCAGTGTGCCTCTGTCTACTCTAAGACCCACACACCTATGCAGAAAACTACACATTGTAAGGTTTTTTTGAGATTTGGGGAAGGTCCTTAGCCTTCTTAAAAGTTATTTCATGCATGTTTTAAGTTGCACCACACTTAGTTCCCTCTTTATATAAATGGATTAGTAAAAACACATAGGCACTTAGGGGGTTTTAAAATCATTATTTCCTCTTTTGCTTTCATTTTTCCACATGGATGGCTTGCTTTGACTAAAATGTATAAGTTGGAAATTATTTGTAATCACATAAAACTTGCATTGGGACTAGAAGTTGGATAAAAATCACTTAGTATGCTCTTCTCTCACACTTCCAAGAGACCTTGAGAATCAAAAAAAGATTGTAGGACAATTTCATCTCCCTTAAAAATATTAAAACCTTTAGGAGAGGACAACAACCCCTCTTGGGACTCCTCTTAGTTTATTTTTCAAACACATCTTAATATTGTAACGGGCCCATACATGCCTACATGCTACAAAGATATGATAGTGTTGAAATTTACTTTCTTAGATTAAAACACTAGGGAAGTTTAAAGTTTTTGTAACGGGCCCATACATGCCCACATGATCACAATCTAGGATAGTTTCAAAGCTTTTCTTAGATTAAATCACAATGGGGAGTTAAAGGAATAGTAAAGGACCCACATGTACACATGCTAGTTTCCTAGGGACTTTTGAATTATGCAAGGTTGTACCAAAGGCACTTAGTTAATTAGGTAATCAACACTTGTAAGGACCAAGCGAAGTCCACATGCAACAAGGTGACACCTAATTCATTAAAACATTGGCACACTTTCACTCATTCACACACAAAAGTCACTTATCACTCACATAGTTTTCCTCTCGAAACGTGGAGGTCAAAGTAAGTTTCCTCCAAAGGGATTCCAAAACACCCCACCCTTTTCTTGACGAAACTATCCACTCCCATTTAATTTCAATGAGGTTGGTTCACACCCCCAACCTCTCAAACAATTACATCTAATTTTTTTCTAAAAACTCACTAAGTTTTCCTCCACAGGAGGTGCCAAAATAATGTTTTTAGTCTAGGTAGGATTTCGGGGATAGGCATCCAAATAACTCCCCGTTATCTGGTTCTTACATTATCAAAACAATAGAAGTTGTCAAATAGGGAACTAAAAATCCTCCAAGTCAAGTGTTACTAACACCATAAAGCAGGGAGATACCCGTGAAGGGTTGAAGGCCGAGGTCTGGTTGTTTTGTGCATCCCCCCTTGAGGCACCCACCTCTTGGACGGGATCCAGGCCGTGACCCATTTCTTAGGCCGAAAATCTAAATGTCGCACTTTGACCGAGGTACCTAGTGAAATTTTTTTAGGACATCTACCCAGGTGGCAATTGTGGGTTGCAATTGCACCTTTATCATATTTTGTGTGGATATTGGGAAATATCGCCAGCTCTTTTGAGATATGCCCCCTTTACCCCTCATTATAATTGATTATTTCACCCTTCACTAGTTTCTCTTCCGGTGACTTCAGACCCCACTGTTGAGTACTATTGGAAGGTCCAGTGCTATTTGAGAGGAAGGACGTTACATCTTTTAGGACACGAGCATTTGTTTTCTTTGATTCCCCATGTGGACAAAACCCACTCATCCACATATATGCTTCTTTTTCAAAACACTTTATGTATGATGCACTTCTGATTACATTTTGATTTAGATATATATATTGTGTAAAGTTCAAAATTTGCAACAAAGGCTCTTGTTTATTTTCTCTCATCACAATTTGCACACATCCACTCAGCTAGCTGGACATCATAGGGGACCCTCAGAACCCCTGTCATTCTAGACGCTTACTTAAGCTACCTCCTATTTTAGGAGGAGTTCCTAGTCTTGCCAACTCATCGACACCACCTTCACAAACTCCGGTGAGTGCCACTATCTTAGGATCAGCTTTTCTTGGTTCCACATTACTTGGGTCCACTTCCTAAGTGTCCACTCGGTCTCCTTTACACAGAAGTGGAGGGCCAACTTCCTCTCAAGGGGGAAGTACCAACCCACCTAGTCCCCCTTAAGGGTTAGGTTCACAAAACACTCACACCATGGCTAGAGCTAATCCTCCCCCCCCCACTACAAATGCCATATTTGGCCTCTCTTAACATACCTGATCTAAGCAAAATCACAAATGATCCTATATTGCATGAGCCCACATGGACTACAATGCCTACCAAACTACCTTCATACATCCCCAACTTTGAAGGAAAGGCAGGAGAAGACCCTGCCAACCATGTCACGACTTTCCACCTATGGTCATCTTCCAACATATTTATGGATGATTCCATCAGACTGCAATTATTTCAATGCACACTCACTAGCCCATCATCCAAATGGTATGTAGATGAAAAATCGGGGTCCCATGCGACTTTCGAGTCCTTGACCAAAGCATTTTTTACCTTCTTCCAATTACCAATCCGCCATGACAATGGTCTTGAACTACTCTCTAATTTCAAACAAACCTCAGCCACACATATCGCTGATCACATTCATGAGTGGCGTAGACGACGTAGTTTGTGCAAAGTTGAAACCACCAAACAATAGTGTCTTGACTGGTTTCTCAGATCACTCGTCTCTCTCCTTAGTAAAGATGTATCTTCCACCTTCCCTCAATCTGAAGAGGAAGCCATCAGTAAGGCTCAACAATACAAACTCATCTTTTCACAATCAGGGTACTTATACACAGTACTTCTTGATCTCCCCAAACCCGTGCCATTCGGTCAATACAAACTCGGGATGTCTCACTCGGCATATGGATTGATTGGTAATACCACACACCACAATCCTCAACCCCAACCACCACCAATGTATGGCACACCTCAATATTCGTCGGCATATGGGGGAACCTCTTATTACCCCCCACCCCCTTATCAACAATTATACCATGTTGCTATTCCTCCACCCATCAGTGGGCCACTGCCAGCACCCCCAATACACCCACCTATCCAAACAAGTTCTGGTACCCCCTCTACCTCATCTTATACTTTAAGTACTAGCGAAAGCGCCACGCCTTCCTATGTACCTTATGGATCAAAAATCCCACAGAATCTATACTTTCCATTCCCTGGTCCTCCACATCCCATGGCACCCCCACACCCTCATGCTAGGGTGAATTTTTTTCAACCTTCTCCCATTCAGCAATATCAAAATTTCGAACAGCTGAATACGAAAAATATGACCCACCCGTCGAATAAGCCAAAAATAAAGGAAGAAACAGGAACAATAATAACCTAGGTCAAGGAAGGAATCAACCCCAACAAAACCAACCTACTGGGGGCAACCAGAATCAAGGGAATCAAAACCCCTAGGGGGGCAACAAAAACAGGCATCAAGGGAGGAATAAAAATACTATTAAAACCACCTTCCCTTGTGCCCTTTGCTGTGAGTTAGGTCATTATACTCATCATTGCCCCCAAATCACTGATTTTAAATGGCTGAAAGACTCGGGTAGTCTACCACATCCTCCAGCACAACCTGCCCCTTAGTAGGCCCCACAACAATACATGCAAACCCCCCCCTCAGTCGTACTGCATAATCCCACTCCACACCAAGGTGTGATGAACACCCAATATGATACACAACATAAACAACCACAGTCGAGACAATATCTCAATCCCAACAATCCCGCAGACCATACTATCCTCCTCACCAGTGAGGAAGAAATCCTTCTACAAACACGTAGTCGTCAATACCATGTACCTGCTGAGTCTCCTCCCATTCCCCCAGAAACAAACCCAACACCAACGGGACCCCCGTTGGTACTCCCTCGCCCTACTGCCAAAACACCTCTTCACATCCCTCGCATCCCATTGCATATGAATGTCCACAACCCCCAGGCTAGGGTGGCTCATAATTACAGTTTGATTGACGACTTAGCACAATCCCCAGCTTCCATGTCAGTCTTAGAAGTCCTTCAAACTTGTCCCACTCAGCGGAAATCATTAATTTCTACCTTGGGGGAAGTTGACCTCGCGGATACTCAACTCATCACATTTGATCTCAACAACGGAGAACCTCGCCTTCCCGCTTTGATCTCTTTTCAAATCCCAGTAATAATTTGGAACATTACAGTTCATCGGTGCATCATCAATGAAGGTGCATCCACATGCATTATGTCCAAATCTGTATGGAAAAAACTTGGTTCCCCCGAACTCATACCATCTGCCATTACCTTAAGAGCTTATGACAGACGAACATTGTCTCCTGAAGGGCTCTTTCAAAATGTCCCCATAGAACTCGGGGCAAGACCATTCTCATCGACATTGAAGTTATCGACACCCCACTTGATTATAATATCTTGTTCGGTCGTAGCTACATTTATGCTATGAAGGCAGTTGCCTCTTCCGTCTTTCAAACGATGATATTCCCCCATAACGGGAAGATCATTACCATTGACCAAGTCTCACATTACGAGCCTACCCCTTCTACCAACATCGATAGCATCCTCCCTCTCATACACATAAGTCATGATGCATACCCACTCATCGAAATGGGTCTTGGAATTTTCAAATACCCATCATTGTTAGGAACTTACCATGGTGCACCACCACTCCTTCATCCTTCCAATCAAGTATGCATCATATCATCCAACGGAACTGACATAGAGGATACCCTTCTTCCTAGGGAGGCTTCTATCATATCTGATGTCCCTCACGAGCCTCTTGCGAACTTGTCGACTCCACCAGTCCACGATTTCACCTCTCCCCAAGGCCATATCCCAATTTGGGAGACATTTCCCCAAGCCATTACTCAAATCCCCTTCTTCTACCCTCCACCTGGCATACAAGCTTTCTAAGTAGCCACAACGCTTACCCTCCCTAATATGGTGTTAGCAATTCCAATTTGGTATTTACATCCACTAGAGATAGTCCCTCAACCATCCCTTCCCCCCCAAATGGAAGGAATCCCAATGACGATTCCCATACTCACTCCCACCATACCCCCTACACCCCCACTCACTACCCTCCCTACCACAATTGGGGGCAGGAGAAATAAGAAGGAGCCCATAGCTCCACTTCCCCCACGCGTCCAACCTCTTTGCATGCTATGTGAGAAATATGGACACCAAACCAACAACTTTCCATCTCTACCCGAGTTACAGAACCTGATTCCACTCAGTCAAACACCATCAATGCTTGCCACTGTAGCAAGTACTTCCACCACCACCTCTCACTCAAGTAGTAAAGGGTTGCAAACCAAATTCGCTTGTGCTACATGTTTAGAATATGGCCATTATACACACCATTTCCTAGCACTGCCACGCTTCTGGTAGACAATAGCCACAATACACCAAATCTTCCAGAACGAACCCAATCTAGCTACATCATCCCTACCAAAAATCACTGACATCCATTATGTCACCACTTCAGTCAATGAACATATGAGATGCCCTTTCTCTCTATGTGAATCCTTAGATCATTTTACATAC
>ML808516.1:85558-138990 GCA_009831015.1 Picea engelmannii | reverse complement strand
AATCGACCGATATGAAATAGTGATTCACTTACACTATGAATCCCCGAACCCCGAACTCCGATATGCCGATATGCGATGGCACGTGTGGATTCGACACCTCCACCTCTTCCTTCTATCGGGACTTCGATCCCCAATATGTCGATATGCTTCCACCTGTACTCCACTAGAAACCGCGGTACCACATGCCATGTCACTTCGGGATTTCACGGATCGCGAATCCACGATACAAGTTTTCGCCGTGGTCGAAAACCCCGAAACACCGAACGCCGAAACCCCGAAGTTCGACTTCTCGGGATCACGCGCCACCTGTCATTGTCCTGATCAACAGCTCCCGTTGATTCAGGAAATTGCAACTCGTGATTTCAATGAGCACGAAACTCTTGCCTCATCAAATGCCGAAGCCGATATGCCGATATCCGATGGTTGGTTCCCTTCTGCGCCTTTGGGCTAACTCCTGCGCAACTTCTCCACGATCCGACGGTCAGCGGGATTTCGCGATCCTCCGATGCGAATCCTATTCGTTGATCCACCTCCTTGGAGAATTCTCCCACTCCAAATCTTCTCTCGGTTCGAGCTCCTCTTGGGTCTGTTCCCAAAGTCTTCACCACAGAACTATCCCTCCTGAGCTTAAGTCCTCCGATTCCTCCAGAGACTCCTCGCGTACACTTCTTGTGTTTGACCTCAACGCTCTTGGAATGTTGGGTCTCTCAGAATTTGTGCACTCTCTGCAATAGGAGTCCCTGTCACTTGTACTTAGACTCAATTCTGAGACTTCAACCCTGGCCTACACCTCTCCTGCACGACTCTAAGAATCCAATGTAATTCCTGGTAAACGAGAATGAGAGTTTAACTATGAGCCCCTCAACGCACTCTATGCGGAGGAATTCCACTGCACTCTATGCAGGAATCTCCTGGCTCAGACCAAGAAACAATTGAAACTCATTCGCTCTTTCTCCCATAGATGGAGAACACGATGCCCCTGGTAGTCTTCGAACTCAAGCAACCTATTGCCGAGTGCTCTGGGTATTCAGTAACCCAGTGAAATCTCCCTCAGTGGATTCTTCCTTCAGATGATAGAACTCACAGAGTTCTTCCTCCTGGCTATCTGCGCTCTCTCTCAACGCCCTTCCGGCGGGGTATCTCTAGCACAAAACACCCAACAATTTCTCTATCTCTGTGCACTCACGCACTTCGCTCGACGTCCTCCAGACGGATCTCCTTAGAATCCTCAACATAATTCTGGTCTTCTTGAACTCACAGCCGAGTTCTTTCCTCTGTGCACTTCTGTACACACGCTCGATGCCCTCTTGGTAGAGCTCCTACAGAACTTCTCAAAGGTTCTGTCGACAACAGTGTCTCAGCTACACTGCCTTGACTATTGAGGTATTCAGTAACCCCGAAAGCCCTCCTTCTATATGAGTTGTTGACTTCAGTGCTTGTGCTTTCAGCACGTCTTTGTCTGACTCCTCTGAGTTCAGAAGTGCCCCCTCTGTGCACCGGTATTTAGAGTCTCAACACTCTGTCACGCCCTCATGGCATGAAACCTCAAAGACCTCTCAAACCTGAAATCAAACACACTCCCTGCAATAGCATAATCACAATACACAAATACAGCATATAATGAACATACACATACATACATGCATATAATGACAGATTGGTGTAGGAAAAACTGCTCTGTATTAATAATGGAAAATGCCTGTATATTTTACAAGGTGTTCCCGAGCTCTCCTCAGCTCTACATGAATTCTATCTACATGTACCTCTCCACTAATAAAAAATGAGATCTCTCTACCTCTTTTTACCTGAGGTGCTCTTAGTGCTTCCCTCCAGGATTTACCTACTCTAATTAATTTACAATCAATTACAATAAATGGGTTGTCTAGTCTGCTATCCAGAACTAGATATCAACCAGATCTACCATAAAGGTCGATCCTAAACACCGCCTGTATAAGAACAACTTCCTATGGCTCACCAGCCTAAAACATTTTATTACATTCAATACAAATATAAATGAGGCTGCGCCTCCCTTCATCCTTTGAATGTGTGCACTCTGACGTGGCTGGCTGGCTGGCTGCATGGAGAGATGCTCCTGCATCACTATGTTGGCTTTGAGATTTACTTTGTCAAGATAGATTGTGAATAGCTATCATATCTATAGTCTCATAATCTGTGGATTAAAAGTGTGTGGGAAGCAAGGAACAGTTGGAAGGAACCTAACAACATCAAGGCATCTGGTTGTATCTTTCTTCCATATTCTTTAATACAAATATACTTTTCTTTCCTATATGAATGTTATTTGTTCATATTGTATGACTCCTTGATAACGTACATAGTTTCATATCAAATAGACTTTGTTATTATTGTCTTCATTGGCTTGTGTTCTTTTGGAGATATTTCTTCATAAGCCCCATGACGAAGCTTGGATTGCATTAGCGAAGTCAGATATTTGATATTTAAAATTTATGTTCTAGATCCATTTCTCATTTGATAATTGAAATCTAAGGAAAGAGTAGTGTACTGTCTTGTTTTGTTCTAGTTTTGTAGTGAAGCTAGGGGGATTGATTTGTGGCCGCACTTAACAATTATCCCAATAACACTCTGTTTGGTGGAAGTCTTGGGATTTCTCTAAAAACATCTTCAAAATATCTCAAGATCGGATGGTCTTCAATGATTTCCACTTTTTCTTTGGTTGCCTATTCCATATGGGATGAAAAAATGTGACATCCCTTCTTAAAACTCTTCTTCAACTGCATAGTAGAAGTCTCTCTAACAGTTACAACTCTTGGAATGCCTTGAATCTTTCCTTGCTTCCCTTCTTCATCAATACATGTGATTTTATTGTTGTAATAGTCTAGGACATCAGGGTGTTTTTCTAACCAATCCATGTCAATTAGACAATCATATGAACCTAATGGTATGATGTTTACATCCACCTTTGTGTTGAGTCCATTCATGTCTATTTGACAATCTTTAACCAACTCATTGATATTTCTCTTAGCTCCCATGGATAATTTAACTAACCAATATTTATTATGATTACTTCTTTTCAAGTGAGATATTTCAATAATGTTAAAATCTATGTAACTATGGCTAGCTCCAGAATCAATCAAAATTTCTATGGAATGGTTATGAATCTTACCGTCCACTTCGATCATGAGGGATTGATATTATGCCTGCCATGTTTCCTCCCATTTATTCCATTGTTTCAACCTCTTGAATGTTGTGGACATTCCTAATTCTTTTCCCTTTGTGAGTGTAGTCCCTATATAAGTGATTTCCCTCACATCCCCAACATTGAACAGGTTGTTTCCTTGGCCTTTTCCCAAATGAATCTGCAATAGTTTGCTCATTTTTGGTTGATTGACCTTGTTGATTTGTTTGGGTTATATTCTTAAAAAAGGGTGGATTAAATCCTTTCTTCTTGTGATCTTTTTTCCCTTTCATATTTTCATTCCAAGCCATTTGGAACACTTTCCTTATTTTTCTATGCTCATAAATATGCATTTCTCTCCTTATGGTCTCCTCCAAAGTCTTAGGGTTATCATATTGTATCTTGTCACTATATAAGGAGTGTAACCCACTTAGAAACCTTTGGATTTTTAGGTTCTCATCCTTGATGAAGTCAACATAATTCAATAATTCAAAGAAACGATTTTCATATTCGTCCATTGTCATGGTTCCCAAATTGAGTTCAAAGAACTCCTTCATCTTTATTTCATAGTAATGCTCGAAAATCTATTTCTCTTGGAAATGTCCTTTGAACTGCCTCCATGAGATCCTCTTCTCATCAAGGTTCTTGGCTTTCTTAAGCCTATCCCACCACATGGTTGCCTTTCCTTGCAAGTGGTAGGTGCTAATTATAGCTTCTACCCGTGAGGGGTAATCATATAGTTGGAAATATTTCTTCAGTTCCAACATCCAAGCCTTAGCCTATTGTCCTTTCATGTGGTCACCATTGAAATTTGGTGGCTTAATATTTCTGAGCTCACCTTGAAATATGTTTTCCTCTTTCCTTCTCCTTTTCCTTCGAACATGAGACACACTTGGGCTGCTCCTTGGCCCTGAACTTTCATGAGTTATTCTAGTGTAATGCCTTGGATAATGATGACACATGTTCATTCTTCTTGACTACTTATCATTCCCATGATCATCCATTTTTCTATGGGATCTTGATGCTGACACTTGTCTAACACTAGTTGTTTGATTGGTGCCAGAGTCCGTGTTCACTTTCTTATGTAACATGTTTAAGTTCTGAAGTATCTCTTCATGATCCTTATAGTCATTTTATTATCATATCTATAGATATGCAATTCTCTATGAATGATTCTCATAGTGATAAGATCCTCCCTATCTCTTCTTCCATTTGACTCTATTTCATCATTCCCCATGTTGAAATGCAGAAGCCAATGTCGCTTTCTTTTCATAGATAAGCTACCACCATTATAGTGAGTTTGTGTTCTATAGTCTTCTGTTATTTTATTCATTAATAAAAGTTGGGTTTCACTGTGTTTCTGTGTTCTCTTCTATAGTTTTGTTTGTATCTCATTTCATTCTCAATATAGTTTGAATCAATGGTATTGAAGTAGTCTTCTCATTATTATTTCTCAGTGCATGTCCTTGACGAGGTCAAGGTATAGAAAATCAGGTCTCGAGCTAGTTTCACTTGGGGAAAACTGCTCTTGTCATCCCAAGAAACCTCCCATGGAGAAAGAAAAGAGAGATGATGGAGTAGAATATTCTTTCAAAATGTTGCTCGAGGAATCCCTCGTGCGATAGTGAAATGAGATTATGGGAAACGTCACCCAGATCCTTTGACAATTTCCTATAGTGGATGAGGCACCTTCAACAAGCATCCATTTTGGAGGTGTGACACCCTTCAAGGTACAAGTTAAATTTGATATCCCTTTATTTGAAGGAAAAATAGATGAAAATGATTTGTATAAATGGTTGAATCTATTAGAGTGTCATTACTCTATTAAAAAAAAATTGACATTGAAAATATCACCGTCACCTTCACTAAATCCCTCCCCCATGTCAAAGACTGGTGGGAATATTACTGGGAGAGACATAACTAAGACGAGTCTATGGAATTCAATACATGACCCACTTGAGCAACATTTTTTTACTCCCTCAAGGAGGAATTCTACCCTGTTGGAAACTATGATGACCAGTACATGAGATGGGCGACTCTGCATTAGGAAAGAGACCAGATGATTCCAAAGTACACTAACATATTCCATACCTTACACTAAAACTTGGATATCAGAGACTCCAAGCGACACCTAGTTATGAAGTACCACAATGGCGTACATAGGTACATCCAAACAGATATGGATTTCTTGGACATATCCTCACTTAGAGAAACTTATCAATATGCTATCAAAATCGAGCAAAATTTAAGCAGTGGAATAAGCAAGAGTTTGGGTCTACAAATACACAACAAAAAAATCATGGAAAAGGTGGACCTAACTCACATAACAAGGGAAAAACAAAGGAAGGAGAACCTCAAGAAAATTAGTCCAAGACTTAGGAAAATAAGGGTAATAGAAAGACAAAGAGGGACATTGGAAAATGGTGTGAGTTCCACAAAATCCCCTAGCACAACATTAATGAATGCTACTCAAAAGAATCATTGTTGGTATAGATTAAAATAAAATAAAAAAGAACTAGACTCAAACTCAGACTCTGTTGGGTTCGTGTTTTGACTATTTTGTTTCAATAACCAAATCCTTTTTGCATGCGATATTACATATGTTATTCTCTCATTTAGCCATTTTGAAGGTATTATCAAAGCTTTATATATAAATTCACCATGAATTCACACAAGGTATGTATAATTATCATTTTTGTGATGATTTTGCGATCAATTCATCTAAGTTTATTTTTTATAAAGATCTAATGTTTTGGTTTGCTTGCAACAGATCGGAATTGTGATCTGATCCTCCATCTGGACCTTCATCTGGCACTGTTACAGGCAACAAAATTCAAGATTAATTTGTGGGAGGATGAAGTGGAATCCGAAAAATCCGGCACATGGGATTTATGCGTAATATGCCCAATTAAGTCACACGTGCATTGTTTCTTGAAATTGTGGATGGATTGAGACCAGTTAGTGGTCCTTGATCCAACATCCTGCACTCCATCCAACACTCGGAGTGCAGAGGAGTTGGTTTTTATCATATTGGAAGTCTTTGATGGATGAATCAAGGATATGGGTTTTAAGCCCCCTCATTCCCTCCAACTACAGAGCTCGAAACACCTCGGATTGGGCATTTGTAGTGACTGATGAGTGGAACACAATATTGTTAGAAGATGTTGTTGTTAGAATGCATTTAAAGAATTAATTGTTTTTAGAGAGGGTCGAACCTTCCAGTGATCGAACCTTCCAATGATCGACCTATCCAACTATGTAATCACCTATAAATAATACTTCTTGTGACATGAACTAGGAGAGATGAATTTTTATTTCATACAAACATTATCACCATTTTTTGTCATACTCTATTTGTATGCTTAATGCCAGTGTTGCGTTAATTTAGCAACTGTGTTTTCCTGTTGGAGTGTAGCCACGACCTACTGGGGGGCCCACCAGTCGTCTGGGTGATTGTGCATATCAGTATATATTTACATTCATCTAGTTGCTTACTTAGATTTCAAAATTGTCTCTTTACTGTATGAATTTCTCAATTTTAATTGGTGTTGTGTGTATATGTTAATTACAAATTTCTTAACCAATTTTGTTTCCTTAATTGCATATTGTTTGATTGAACTGTGTATATCATAGAGGGACATCCATGGTTGTGTGTTAATGATTATATCTTGTTTGGAGGTTGTAGGAGTTGGTTAATTACAATGTTATGTCTTTTTCTTCCTAGCTATAAGTCACTCTGTATGGTACCAATTTCGATAGGCTCATTTCCAATCTTAATAGATTAATTTCTTTAGTTTTTATAATTTAGTCATTTTGATTAATTTAGATTGGTTTCTTTGTAGCTTTGATAGATTAGTCATTTTAGTTTTGATAGTTTTGATAGGGTACTAATTTAAATAGGTTTAATTGCAATTTCAATTACTCTTTGTAGGTCTGTTTCATTTATTAATTTAGCTTCAGCATAATATTGTAGAAATAGACCTTGAGTTATGATCTTTAATAGCATTTTGGTTGATTTTGGATATGATTCTTAATGATAGTTTAGTTCATTTTAGATTATGAATTTTGATGAAATCTCAACTATGAATTTGAGTTGTAATTTCTAGTTGGCATTAGTCAACAATTAGAGGTTTACACAAAGTGAATTTGAATTAAGATTTTAAATTAAGTGTTAAAATATGAATTTATGAGTTTATAGCTTTGCTTGAATTAGTGATTTTGAACAAAATATTTCCCAGTATTAGTGTGATAGAGTGAATGATTGATGTTTACTTGATGTTTACTTGAATTGTCATTAGTAGTTAGATGTCATTGGGATGTGAGTTCTTGATTTTCTTGCTTTTAGTTAGGTAGATGAGTGTTCATTCTTGCAAGATAGAAATAATTGTGAGTTTTTTCTTTAAGAATAGAGTTTACTTGTAAAGATAATTTTGACAGATTATTTTCTTATTTTCTTACTTGTCATTTTCTTATTTAGAGGTAGATTAAATAGATAGATTAAACAGTTTAGAGATAGATTACTTGTCGTTTACTTATTCAAAGGTAGATTAAATAGATAGATGAAATAGTTCAAAGATAGATTGCTTGTTATTTGCTTATTCAGAGATAGATCAAATAGTCCATAGTCTTAGATTTCTTAGCGCTCATTAGTTAAAGGTTTCTTTGCATATTTAGCATAGAATATGTTGTTTAAATAGATTTTAAAAGTCATGTTTTTAAAGTAGAATTGTAAATTGAAAGAGTGTTGATCCCTAGGGTAAACTATCTCCTTAGCTAGACAATATTTTCGTTAGCTTTTCTTCCATTCATAGTTGTAGATTACTTTGTAAATTCAAAGTAAATCTCTTCATTATTTGTGTTTGTTGGCATTAGATTAGATTAGGCTAGATTAGAGCTCTATACCTACACATACAGTGTTGGCACCTCGAAGCCTATGAGCTTCAGGTTGACAATTTAATGTCGAAATAGATAGCATATATTCCACTCGACATTTTTGGCGTCATTGTCAGGGAGGTGCTAAAGGGATTAGAGCTTAGGTAAGTAGATTGAATTTAATTACACATCAAAGGGGAGGAAATTTTTAAGACGAGAGGTAAGAACACGCACATCCATTTTAATGGGTCACTCTAAAGCCTTGTTGTTCCCTTTTCGCAAGAGTGTTTAATTTTTCTGCAAGTTTGTTTATTTTTCTTAGTGTGTTTACTTTCTTGCAATTTACTTTCGTGCAATTTAATTTTATACCACTGTGTTTTTCTTTCTGTAAGTTTGGATGTGTTTATTTTCCATAATTTAATGCAAGAGTGAGTGTGAGTTTGATTTATTTATTGCAAGTGTGTTTTATTTCATACAAATGTGTGTTTGATTTGTGAAAATATGTTTTTGTGGTAAGTAGTCTTGATCAGAATCATCAAAAACACATATAAATTTTTGGTTGTTGTAAGAACCTCGGACACTGATCTTTGTGTGAACTAGGTTTTATCAAGTGACAAGATGAACTCATAAGCAACCATTAGCTTGAGGGAACTTTCCCAAATCCTAGCAGCAACTGGGATTTCTTATTTGAATAATATATTTTGGCAGCAGCGAAAAGTGTATCTACCTCTCCGTAAATATTATAAGAATCAAGGCGTTACAAGCTACGAAGTGATTTTCCTTGACAAACTGCAAAGGAAGCTGGAAAATTATGGACTACATCCGGTGGAGAGAAATCACTAAGACCTGAGATTGAGGAGTTCTCAACATCCATCTCAACAGATCCCTTATGTACTTCAAAAATCAATCATCCAGAAGAAGAGGATCTGCATAGCATGATGAAGGAGAGCATAGAAATTATTTTTGATGAACATCACGATTACATTGAAATTTGGATTCAAGAGATCATGAGGCCACAATATTATTCTCTTCTTCAACACCTTCTGATGCCAAAACAAGTAGGTTGGTTGGTTCTTCATATCCAAGTAATCTTTGTGGTAAATTTTCCATATGTGGATATGGATATGTTTCTTATGTTTCTTCGCACATGGTTACATTGGAAAATTTCTTACACTCGAATAACTATTTTCCTTTCTTTTTAGGTAGAGTAGGATAGTAAATAAAAAATGCATGTTGTTAGTTTAGCTTAAAGTCTAATGCAACCTCATTTGACATTTTCTTTTAATAAAATGACTATGAGATAAATGTTCCAGTGACTTGATCTCATTGATCTCATCAGTTTTTGATATTTTAAAGTGTGGTTTTTGACAAATAGTTTTAGAGATCTCTGCAGGTATTTATTTCACCACAAGTGGACAATTTCAAGGACACAAAAAGGGAATCATTTTACTTTGGAAAAGGATGTTGTTATATTTGAACTTTGTTCTCTCCTTAAGTATCAATTGAATAATCACTTTTTCTTAGATATTTCTTGTTGTGAATTAGCCATATTTTTTGCAAGAATTATATCTTCCTTTCTCTCAAGGCATCTTTAATGGCAGTAAATCTTAACTGTTATAGCAAGATTTGCATCACCATTGCTATCTTGCAAAGAAGGCCTTTTTCCATTTCCCTATACAGACTTGTCATCCTTTTTTGATGAATCCAGAGCTAAAAATACATATTTTTCCACATATATGTGCCCTATATACTATACAACATGCGTATACATAGGTTGCTCCACTACAACCTGCGTACATCAGGATTTGTGCTAGAAAATAAAAAAAATGAAGTCGGGTTTCCATGTCACGATAGGATATCTCTGACCCTTGGCCTTCCATATACTGGAAACGTTCCGACTCGGCCCTTCAGTTTCATTTTGAAGGCTATAAGAGAACAATTTCAATCTTTGGAAAAGAGGAGAAAGCATTCAACTTTGAGAGAAAAGTTACTCTAAAGAAATTACTTCATATTAAGTCTACATCCCTTGTCCCTCAAGTCTAAACATAGTGTTCAACCCCCAAGATCTTTCCCTATTTTTGAGAGAACTTCCTCATCTCTTTTCTATGAGCTTGCCTTTGGTGGAGGATTGAAGTGGTGAAGAGCCAATTGGAAGGAACTTGGTTTCTTGGTTCCGAACCGTGCCGACATGGAATTCTGTAATGTTGTCACTTCTGCTGATCATTTATTAATAGAAATACTCCTTTCCTGTCCTATTCGTATCGTGCAAATATATGATTATTATCCATGGGCATGTTTGTAATGTTTATTGATGGATTATGATATCTAATGTGCTAACCTTTTATATTATCACTATATGCTTTCTCTACTTGTTTGTTGAGAACTTGTCGTAGGTATAAATTTTTGAGTCAAAGTGCTCAACAGTGGACATCTTCAAATGTTGGAACGAGGTAAGCTTATTTATTATCTCGCTAGTAAATTGGTTTATATAGCATATGTTGGAATTGAGTAGATTTCTGCAGTCATACTTGTCTGTTGTGGTTTACCCTTTCCGTAGAGAGTTTTCCCCTCATAATAGAATTGGTGACTCCACTGGGGAGAGATCTTATTTCTAAGGGTTGAAGTACTTTTTCTCCTTGCATTGCTCTTTTTCCTTTGTGTTTCTTGTCGTATCACTGCTTGACAGATTCTGTTCACTCTAGATCTGAGTTGTCATCCTTTTTCCCTTGCCTGGCCTTGTTTTCAAGCCTGTACATGCATTTTTCCTTGACATTCGTATACACACACCTATTGTCTCATTGCAAGCTGCGTGTATATGCATTGTTTGCCTGAACAATCGCGTATACCACTTTTCCTTGTCTGTTTGCTTGGTTTTGTGGTTGTTGGGTGAGATTTGATGATTGTTGAGACTTCTTAGGTCTCTATATTTCCTGTTGAGCTTCTCTAGGTTGACAGGAAACCTGTTTGGAGTTGAATTTTTGGGCGTAGTCTTTCTCATCGTTTTTCATTTTGATTTTTCCTTGAACTCTGGGTTGTTTTCTTGGTTGCTTGGTATTCTGCTTGAGTTATTCCGTTTATACATAGTAGAATCTATATATTAGGTTGTTTTTCAGTCCATGCATTTTCTCTTTAATATATTGAAAATACAAAAAAAATAGGCATTTTGCATTGCTTGGAATTTGTCTTCTTAATCTTTATCATTAGCTTAGTGCATTTAGTGAAAGATTGCATTTTACTTCTGAATTACAGAGTTGAAATTGAAAATTGCACTATTTTTATACTCATATCATTCATTGAAAAATTAAAGTTAGACTTTGCATTATATTCATATTTATTTTCTTGCAGAGTCATAACATCATGAGTTTCACTTCCATACCCTTTTGAGTAATAACGACCAATAAAATTTACGCTTTAAACTAAAATTGATTAGTCACGATTTTATTTTTAGGGTGCACAAACTAGTCTAGGATTTAGTGCCTTGGAATAGGATTTTGTGAGTAAACTTCTCCAAGGTAATTAAATCAACATATGTGTCTGAGAAAGGGAGTTGAGAAATCCATTGTATAATTGGTAAGATCAGGAGGCTCCACTCACACCAGATTTAATCATGAGGTTGTGCAAAGTTGGTTGAAGGGATATCCTCCGGATACTCGCCTAGTGTTAGAGATATTTCTGTGGATTTATTCGTATTTGGGGATCTTGATAGTGCCCATACCTCTGTGAGAGGCGGTTCTTTCAAGGTTTTGGGCTTTTCTACCCTACCCATACGGTGATCCGGAATTATGAATGCTCGCCTGTGCATCGGTTATACAATGGTCAATTAGTTGCTTGACTTAGGTATCTCATAGGTTACTTGCAACGGTTATTCTGCTTGTATCCTGTGTCAAATAGGGGTCAGACAACACATAGCCATTATGGAGGATTACCTCTCCGGGGGGGTCTGATCGAATGGTTGTTAATCCCATGAGGGACCCTATAACTGATTATGTTACCTCCAAACTTTAGCGAGGAGTATCAGGTCCCTCTTGGATGAGACATACCCTCTTTAGCGAGGGAGGCCACTCAACCACTTTATCCCATTTGCATGCATATTGGCTATTTGATTTTTGGTGTGCTCTTTGATTATTAGTTAACCATAGGATTTTGTGTTGAGCCTTTGTTATCATGGATAGTGGAGTTCCTTTTTCTCCCTCGTTTACTACTACCCCCCCATGATGTTCATGGGGGAAAATCCATCCACTTTTTATAATGGTATGCAGAATTATGGTACTCAGTCAATGCCTTGGGTCTCTAATCATTTTTCTCATGGTATGTCTAATATGTCTTCGCACTTTCCATCCTCTGTCTTGCCTCCTTATGCAAATACAAGTTTTGGGTCTGGGGGCATGATGCCTCCTTATTCTCATATCCTTCAAACACCTATTACGATAGGAGGTTGGAATCTTCCTTCCTACCAATCCACTATGCAAGAAGTAAGTGCCCAAATAGAAAATCATTCTACTTATTACACTCCACCCACTCATCCTTCTTCCACTATATCGGTTCTGACAAAAACTTTTACCATGGTAGACCTTCATCTGTCCTCTGGTGTTTCATTTGGGAGGAATTATTTTTATAGTATGGGCAACCCCCCTCATGAAGTTCCTTCATCTGGGGGAAACATATATCCTCACATGAGTAATCCTTGTCATGTCGCTTTCTCTTCGCAAAAAACTTCCTTAGTGTTGATGCCCTTACAACCCTTCATGAAACGGTATGGAGGAGGATACTTTCCTACTAGATCAGGACAGGGTGTAAACCAGGATCCTTCCTGGCCTACAATTTCTCAGAACCAATCTTTCCTTGGACCTTGGTCTCAAATGTCACAATCTACCACCGCCACAAGTCTAGTCACTGAGTGTCATACTGGAATTGTATCACCAACCTCTGCTAGTCATGTTGGATATTGGTCGACAACCTATGCAAGTCATATTGAATACCTACAACCAGTCACTGCAAGTCATGTCAGGGGCACAATTCTAGTCACTGTGTGTCATACTAGCATTGTATCACCAACCTCTACTAGTCATGTTGGAGATTGGTCAACAACCTATGTAAGTCATGTTGAAGACCTGCAACCAACCGTTGCAAGTCATGTTGGGGGCACAAGTCCAGTCACTGCGTGTCATACTGACATTGTATCACCAACCTCTTCTAGTCATGTTGGAGATTGGTCGACAACCTCTGTGAGTCATGTTGAAGACCTAAAACCAACCGCTGCAAGTCATGTTGGGGGCACATGTCTGGTCACTGCTAGTCACACTACACATACATCACCAACCTTTGCTAGTCATGTTGAGGATACATCACCAACCTTTGTTATTCATGTTGGATATTTGCTACTAGCCTCTGCAAGTCATGCTGGGAGCATGTCACCAGCCACTGCAAGTTATGTTGGGGGCATTCATATGATTGAGAAGCCTAGACGTCTCAGACGTAAGCCTAGATTCCTTTGCAAGACTTGTGAAGGAAGTCATCTTACTCGTTTGTGTCCTGTTACTGTTGGGATACCAGAAGCGTGGGGCTCACCTATGGTCCCTTTGGGTTCTAAGGCATCTTTGGTTTCACAACACTTCGTTCCTCCTTTGGTTGATACAACAATCATGCCAATTCAATCTTCAACTGACACCCCTTTTCCTTTAGGGTTTGATGCGTCCTTTGACCTTGTTGTCTCACATCCCATTCAAACTGTGGTTGTGTTGATGCAATCTTCGACAGAAACCTCTCCTATGTTCAGGGGTGATGCGTCTCTTGACCTTGTTGTCTTGCATCTTGTTCAACCAACGATTGTGTAGATGCAATCTTCGATCAACAACACTCTTGTTTTTTGGGGTGATGCACCTCTTGAACT
Source organism: Picea engelmannii (assembly GCA_009831015.1). Taxonomy (NCBI): domain Eukaryota; kingdom Viridiplantae; phylum Streptophyta; class Pinopsida; order Pinales; family Pinaceae; genus Picea; species Picea engelmannii. The sequence goes on along the minus strand of ML808516.1, from coordinate 125,074 downwards.
TTTTGTCTCGCATCCTATTCAACCAATGGTTGCGGAACTGGTCGTATCGATGCAATATTCAATCAACCCCACTCTTCTCTTGGAGAGTGAGAAGTCTAAGGAAGCAGTCGTGCCAATGCAATTTTTGGTCGATCTCGCTCTTCTGGTTCTGGTTCTATACCTTATATGCCATGTCCTTAGCATTTATAGTACTTCAGCTTCTGAATAAGAGATATTTTTACTCTTCCCAATTTCTCTCCCTCCAAGTCTTGACGAGGTTCCCTTTGATTGGGATGGTCTTGTGGGGTATCCAATGCCTCTGCCTATGTCATTTCTAGGAAGATACATTATCTGATATAACACAGATACAATAACCTCCGTTAGCACTTTTCCCTCCTCAACCTGGAGAGATTTGGGTTTTTCGAAGCTTGTGTCGGTTCTTTGTAAGATACTGACATTCCACAAAAGGTATGAATGGGAGCCTTGGCCTCCCCCGTGAATTGCTGCCTAGAATATCCCTAACGATTCTGACTTAATCTCTTTTCCAACTTGTTCAAAAAGAGAAAACATTGTCGAGTGATTTGTCCCTTTCACACTCGTTAAATTGGACTTGAAAGGTCATGATTCTTAGTTAATCTCTTTTCAAACTCCTTTTCAAAAAGTGAAAATATTATCAAGTGATTTGTCCCTTTCACCCTCGTTAAATTGAATTTAAAAGGTCATGAGTCTTAGTTAGGCTATTTTTCGACTCGCTACCAAAAATAGAAAAGATCGTCGAGTGAACTTGTCTTTTTCACACTTGTAAATTGGATTTGAAAAGACATTTATTTGGCACAAGTTTATATTTTTTTTCACACCAAGTAGACTAAAAGATATAAAAAAGTACATTTTTTGGCGTTAAGTTGTGATTGCATCCCATGCCCTCACTTGCAGTATTGAGCCTTTAGCCGGTTCTCTCTTTGCGTTATAAATCGTTGCCTAAGCAATTTTTTCATCCTCAACAAAGCAGAGCCTTGTTTATATCCTTCACAATTTGACACCCTATACCTTGGAGGAAACATCACCCCGAGTGTCCATCTCCCACATGCATTTCCTTGCATTGAGCATAGGTACGTTCCACTAATGGAACTAGTTTTGCTTACTTGCAACACTCATTTCCTCCTCTGTATCATAGCATTCATTTGTTATGAAAAAACAAAAAAAGAAGGGCGGGAAGGGAGTACTATATTATAATTGGTAGCAATCATGTCACCTTTGAATAGAGCACAAAGTTATTGAGTCCTTGTGTCATCATAATTTTGGGTTTAGCATGGCCTTAGGAAGTTGATCTCATTACATAGTTTTCTCTACTGACTGGTTACTCTTCCAGTCCCTATAGAGAACATTATTGATGCCTCCTACATATAATAGTCACATCATTGATTCTGTGCTACCATAGTCCACCATATGTCTCATGCTCTTGTTCAAAGGAAGTCTATAAACCTGTGTCGACCATTCCTCGGAACTCTTGACTTTGCATGTCAACCATACCCTCAATTTGTCTCAGAATCACATGATAATATGGTATTATCATGCACCTTGTCCCTACTTTCATCATTGGTAGATCACCTTGAACCCAACAGTCGACATTTCATCATTGGTCGTTGACTAGGTGGTTTCCCTTGTGTTCGACTACAAGACATCTATTCACACTTTGGGATTCGTGCAGTGTCTTGGATGCCATTAGTATTATTGGTGGTTTCCTCACCTTTTTCAACAKTTTTAATCATTGGTTGTTATTCAAAGGGTGTTTTTCKTGTACCGCTTGCATTTGGCACACGCGAAATACACACAGGGTCGTTGGTTCGTGAACATGTTCTTCATCTGATCTCCACTGAATTATGAAGCTCCTGCTTTGTTCCTCATGCTGACTGATGAGAGATKCCTTAATTATCTCCTTTTAGCGGGTCTCTTTCCATTGACTTCAGCTCATTTATTCTGGATATGGGACCTAGAGTTTTATGAGTACCTTGAGACTTGTAGTCATTAGTGGCARGACCTCTCTCCATTGACATGTGGGAATACATCAATGTCTCCTGATCAATGGATTCCTCAAGTGTTCAACACTGACTCCTTTATTCACACTTGTAGGAATGTGCTTGGTGCCTTGATACCTACTTTCATTATTGGTAGGTTGTCTTGTGTTTGTTAACAATATACCTCAATGATCGGTAATCAAACGATGTCTCATTGTGTTCAACCTCAACTCCTTTATTCACATGATGTATACTTGCACCCTTGGCGGATTTGTAGAAGACTTGAAGACATCACTATGTGGCCGCAACTTGCCTGAGTTGTTGCTTCCTTGTCATTGGACCGTCACCTATTGGACTTCATTAATCATGGGACGTCAAATTATACTCCATTGTATACAGATATCTTCAGATTGGTTTTGAGACTGGTTCTACTGGGCCTTGTTTGTGATTATGACAGATTTTGGCATATAACCGCATTTGCATTTTCCTATTCATGGCCACGAACACTTATTTGGTATATTTTCCACATGGATATGCATTGTATTTTATTGGCAGCCATGTATGTAAAGTCAAAAAAAAAAGTAATGAGCAACTAGTCTTTCCATCTAGGTTTACACCACCCCACTTATGGGTTATTTATAATGTATTTCGGCCATTGCAGATACTCCTCTGGTCTCACACATTAGGGGGCATCTGTTATAGCAAGATTTTCCTCACCATTGCTATCTTGCACAGAGGGCCTTTTTCCATTTCCCTACCAGACTTGTCATCCTTTTTTGATGAATTCAGAGATAAAAATACATATTTTTCCACATATACGCGCCCTATATACTATACAACATGCGTATATGGAGGCTGCTCCAATACACCCAGCGTACATAAGGATTTGTGCCAGAAAATACAAAAATGAAGTCAGTTTTCCATGTCATGACAGGAGATCTCTGATCCTTGGCCTTCCATATATTGGAAATGTTCTGACTCAGCCCTTCAGTTGCATTTTGAAGGCTATAAGAGGACAATTCCGAGATTTGGAAAAGAGGAGAAAGCATTCAACTTTGAGACCAAAGTTACTGTGGATAAATTACTTCATATTGAGTCTGCATCCCTTTGTCCCTCAAGTCTGAACACAGTGTTCAACCCCCAAGCTCTTTCCCTATTGTTGAGAGAACCTCATCGTCTCTTTTCTATGAGCTTACCCTTGGTGGAGGATTGAAGTGGTGGAGACCTAGTTGGAAGGAACTTGGTTTCTTGGTTCCGAACGATGTCGACACAGAAGTCTGTAGTGTTGTCACTTCTGTTGATCATTTATTAATAGAAATACTCCTTTCATGTCTTATTGGTATCGTGAAAATATATGATTATTATCCATGGGCATGTTTGTAATGTTTATTGATGGATTATTCTATCTAATGTGCTAACCTTTTATGTTATCACTATATGCTTGCTCTACTTGTTTGTTGAGAACTTGTCGTAGGTATAAAGTTTTGAGTCGAAGTGCTCAATGATGGACATATTCAAACGTTGGAATGAGGTAGGATTCTTTATTATCTCGCTATTACATTGGTTTATATAGCATATGTTGGAATTGAGTAGATTTCTGCAGTCATACCTATCTGTTGTGGTTTACCCTTGCCATAATTTTTTTTTCCCTCATAACATTAACCTCCACCACTAGAGGATATAAGTAAGTGGCACCTTGTCTTATTAAACCTAGAGGTTACCCATACAATTTTCCCCAAGAACCCTGAGTAGGTGAGTAAAGTATCTTTATGAAAGAGTATCAAGAAGGTCTCATTAGCAGTTAGCCATGGAAACATCACTATAACTTAAAAAAAARAGTGAGTAGGGCTTGAAGATGCCGTTATGTTATTTTCCAATGGTACCATCCAMTACACACTAAAAATGCTTGATTATACCATATCTTTAGATAGAATGCATCCAATTAATTACCCATTACATCAGGACAATCTATAAGGAATACATAAAGAAGAGTCATCCTCTAACATAATACCATCCCAATCTTAAATAAAAAAWTTYAGAGTTGCCTCCCCATCTTCTTGCAAAAAGAAATATTTGTATAAAAATCTTAAAAGATGGTGAACCAATCTCTRTTGTAAAAGGGTGTAAGAAGCTAACCCATCAGGGTACTGAACAGGTCTTCTGGAAGTGAGTATCAACCTATGGTATGACTAGGTAAACCCATCAGAGTACTGAACAAGCTTGATGGTAGCGGGGAATTCTACCTAGCGAGGGTGATAATATGACAAACAATAAATAAAATTCCTAAATATTTAAATTTGTCATGATGTATGACATTACTTGTAGACAAAGTTGAAAAGAAGTATGCATGGTTAAGAAAAGGTCAATGAATTCCATAAATCTGCCATTGGAAACTAGCTTTAAGACTATCCTAAGACTCTCTCGCCTACCTCTTCTTAACTATACGTAGGATGTTTTGTCCTACAGGTGGGGCCATATTTTAACCGTCTCATCGGACTAATGTGTGAAATTTATCTCTACACTTGGAAAACTGTAAATCTTAGGCTATTGGGACAAGTGACTGGTTCCCTATATCTTTGATTGTGAGGTGTCACAATACTTAGGAGTGGGGGAGGGGTTTCCTAAGTTGACAAATGATAAACATTGCCCATCTATATTATAATCCATGAGACGAAGTATAATCTCTGTTAAAAATGTTATCATATTGTTTTTATGATATTATGGGCTATTATATCAACAATTGTTTTTATTAAAATGCTAAATTCTATACTGTTGACATCATTGTGTGTTATAAGCTTGTTGTGCATTTATTTATTTATTTTTATGTTTATATAATGGAATATTGTTTAACTGGTTCTTTGTGACAATTAAAGATGAATAACACATTGTTAAACTCACTACAGATCTGTGTTACATGCCTATGAATAGAGGAACAAATTGTTTTATAGTGTTACAAGAACGATGACAAGACAATTAATAGTGGATCATCTTATTCACACTTATCATGTCCATGCTCCTATTCACCATGACTGTTAGAAATTTCCTAAGCTGAGTGTTATGGGTGAACGTCCATTATAATGGGGATAATTTCCACTTGCACAGGAGTACCATATGAAGTTCCATATGGAGTGCCATTTGGAAGACCATATGGAGTACCATCTAGATGATTCGATGAAGCTCCATATGGAGAATCAGATGAGGTATGTATACACTGTAAATGACCATGATTGCATGAAAAAATAATCGTCTGAATTGATACACATGTGCAATGTTAAGTTCGATGGATTGAATGGTATATTGTTAAAAAATCGTGTTAATAATTGAATTAAAAAAATTTAGTGCATTTTTATGATCAAATGTCCAAGTAAAAGACTTGGACAATGATATAATTATCACATGATTTGTTTTACCTCCAAATTACAAACCATTCAAATTCAAACTCGCCAAGAAAAATCTTGATTCCCCTGTAGCCTCATCGGGTAAGAAAATAAAAAATCATGTCGATAATTCTCCATTTCCTTCAACACATGTTGATCCTCAAACTAATAAGATACAAGATGCATTTCAACAAGACTTTCCTTCAGTCCTTACAAATAGAAGAGGAGCCAATCGGTTCAAAGGGGAATCGTTTTGAGGAAGTACCCGAAGTACAAGTGGAAAACCTAATGTAAAACCTCCAAGCACTTCGGATCCTATCCAATTATATCATGATCATAAAATTCCCCATAAAAGGCTCAGAGAAGTTTTTATAGAAGAGATTGAGCCTGATAAAGAAGTTAAATCCAAACCTGTTCTCTCTCAAAAGAACTACGTTAATCCTTCGTCCCAGATGCATGCATCATCTTCCAAATCTGATATACCTTCTACATCCATTAAGGGATCCAAGCCCTCTTCTTTTGAACCATATGATCATACCCCAATTATTGCAAAATTGCAACAAGAAAATGCTCAGTTTCTTCAACAATTGGAAGAGAGAAAAACTATGGATAGGCATCTACATCATGGCAATGCGATATTGCAAGAAAAGGTGAATTATCTCTAGCGATTGGTTGATCAAATGACCACCACCAATCGCAGCCTATGGATGCAATTTAAACATCGTAAAAGGTCCAATACAAAATCCCCAGTACAAGAGGGAGAAGATTCTAAAGCCAATCCACCCCCTCCTTCATGAGTCTAGTTATGTCCGGTGATTCATTTTTGTTTGCAGAGGGACTTACAAATCCTTAGGTGTGGGGGTAATGTTGGGTTCATGTTTTTACTATTTTGTTTTGATAGCCAAATCCTTTTTGCATGCGATATTACATATGTTATTCTCTCATTTAGCCATTTTGAAGGTATTCTCAAAGCTTTATATATCAATTCACCATGAATTCACACAAGGTATGTATAATTATCATTTTTGCAATTATTTTGCAATCAATTCATCTCAGTTTAATGTTTATAAAGATCTAATGTTCCGGTTTTCTTGCAACAGGTTAGAATTCTGATCCGATCCTCCATCCGGATCTTCATCCAACACTATTATAGGAAGAAAACTTCAATATTAATTTGTGGGAGGATAAAGTGGAATCAGAAAAATCTGGCACATGGGTTTTGTGTGTAATATTCCCAATTAGGTCCCATGTGAGACGTTTCCTGAAATTGTGGATGGATTGAGAGAAGTTTGTGGTCCTTGATCCAGAATACGACACTCCATCCAGCACTCGGAGCACAGAGGAGTTGGCGGTTATCACATTGGCGATCTTTGATGGACGAATCGGGATATGGGTTTTATGCCCCCTCGTGCCCTCCAGCTATAGAGATTGACACACCTTGGATTGGGCAGTTGCAGTGACCGTTGAGTAGAAAACAAGATTGTTAGAAGATGTTGTTGTTAGAATGCATTTAATTAGTTTATTGTTTTTATAGAAGGTCGACCCTTCTACTAGTCGACCTCTCCAACTGTGTAATCACCTATAAATATTACTGCATGTGAAATGAACCACGAGAGACGAATTTTCATTTCATATAGACATTATCACCATTTTTTTTCATACACCACTTTTATGCTTAATGCCAGTGTTGTGTTAATTTAGCAACTGCATTTTCCCATTGGAGTGTAGCCACGACCTGCTGGGGGGCCCACCAGTGGTCTGTGTGATTGTGCATATCAATATATATTTACATTCATTTTGTTGCTTACTTAGATTTCAAAATTGTCTCTGTATTGTATGAATTTCTCAATTTTAATTGTTGTTGTGTGTATATGTTAATTACAAATTGCTTATCTAATTATGTTTCCTTAATTGCAGATTGCTCGATTGAACTGTGTATATCATAGAGGGACGTCCAAGGTTGTGTGTTAATGATTATATCTTGTTTGCAGGTTGTAGGAGCCGGTTAATTACAATGTTATGTATTTTTCTTCCTAGTTATAAGTTACTCTATAGGGTACCAACTTCGATAGGTTCATTTTCAATCTTAATAGATTAATTGATTTAGTTTTGATAATTTTGACAGAGCATTATTTTAGATTTGTTTCTTTGTAGCTTTGATAGATTAGTCATTTTAGTTTTGATAGTTTTGACAGGGTACTAATTTAAATAGGTTTAATTGCAATTTCAATTACTCTTTGTAGGCATGTTTCATTTTTTTAATTTATATTCAACATGATATTGTAGAATTAGACTTTGAGTTATGATCTTTAATATCATTTTGGTTGATTTTGGATATGATTCTTAATGATAGTTTAGTTCATTTTAGATTATGAATTTTGATGAAATATCAGCTATGAATTTGAGTCGTAATTTCTAGTTGGCATTAGTCAAGAGCTAGAGGTTTGCATAGAGTAAATTTGAATTAAGATTTTAAATTAAGTGTTAAATTATGAATTTATGAGTTTATAGCTTTGCTTGAATTAGTGATTTTGAACAAATTATTTCCTAGTATTAGTGTGATAGAGTGAATGGTTGATGTTTACTTGAATTTTCATTAGTAGTTAGATGCCATTGGGATGTGAGTTCTTTCTTTTCTTGCTTTTAGTTAGGTAGATGAGTGTTCATTCTTGCAAGATAGAAATAATTGTGAGTTTTTTCTTTAAGAATAGAGTTTACTTGTAAAGATAATTTTGACAGATTATTTGCTTATTTGCTTACTTATCATTTGCTTATTTATAGGTAGATTAAATAGATAAATTAAACAATTTTGATATAGATTACTTGTCATTTGTTTATTCAAAGGTAGATTAAATAGATAGATGAAATAGTTCAAATATAGATTGTTTGTTATTTGCTTATTCAAGATAGATCAAATAGTCCATAGTCTTAGATTGCTTGAATCTCATTAGTTAAAGGTTTCTTTGCATATTTAGCATAGAATTTGTTGTTTAAATAGATTTTAAAAGTCATGTTTTTAAAGTAGAATTGTAAATTGAAAGAGTGTTGATCCCTAGGGTAAACTATCTCCTTAGCTAGACAATCTTTACGTTAGCTTTCATTCCATTCATAGTTGTAGAGTACTTTGTAAATTCAAAGTAAATCTCTTCATTATTTGAGTTTGTTGGCATTATATTAGATTAGGCTAGATTATATCTTTAGACCTGCACATATAGTGATGGCACCTCTAAGCCTATGAGCCTCGGGTTGACAATTTAATGTCAAAATAGATAGCATGTATTTCACTCGACATGACCTAATTCTCATAACAAGGGAAAAACAAAGGAAGGGAAACCTCAAGAAAACTAGTCCAAGCCTTAGGAAAATAAGGGTAACAGAAAGACAAAGAGGAACACTGGAAAATGGTGTAAGTTCCACAAAATCCCCTAGCACAACATTAATGAATGCTACTCAAAAGAATCGTTGTTGGTCTATATTAAAACAAAATAAAAAAGAATCGGACCCCAACTCAGACTCTGATTTGAAGTAGGATAATTGAAACTAGATCATTGGTGTAGAACCTAATACTACCATCGCAACCACAAATATCCAACTTGACAATTCATAGGAGCTTGAGGAAGGGGAGCATCTCTTCCATTAACATATGTGGGTGAAGGGAACCCCATTGCATTTCATTGTTGACAGTGGGAGCTAGAAAAACCTAATTTTGACTGAGGCCATCAAGAGATTGAAGATGTTAATGATGCCATACCCCCAACCATACACCATCAGTTGGTTGAGATAGGGATGAGACCTTCGTGTTACCCAACAGTTCCCCCTATCCTATAACATCAAGCCCTTCAAATATGAGGTAATATGTGATGTTGCTCCACTCAAAATTTGTGATGTTCTTTTATGATAAACCTATATGTGGAAACGTCATGGTTTTTATGAGTCCCAACCTCGTAGTGTCATTATCACTATGGGGGGTCAGTCCTACAGAGTACTCGAGGTAGTTATGACTATTGCAATTTCATTGATCTCAGTAAAACAATGTCGAAAAGTAATCTCACGTAATACAAAGTTTGTCCTCTTCATGGTTCAATTAGAAATGGAATGAAATGGCATTATGACCACCACGGCTTCAACACAAGGTATCTCTACATAGAAAAAATAGATGGAAAACCTTATAGAGGAATACAAATACCTCTTCAATTCACCTCTAGGGGTGCCTCTACATTGTCAGGTAAAACATCCCATTGATTTTATACCTATTTCTCCCTTTTCAATGGTATAATATACCAATGTTTCTTTTGGAGAATTAGGAAATAAAACATCAAATTCATGATCTCATCCGCAAGGGCCACATTTGAACAAGATCCTAATCTTGTGGGAGCCCAATTGTATTGGTGCAAAATAATGATGGAACATGGTGACTCGGTATGGATTATAGGAACTTGAATAAAATCATTGTCAAGAACCAATACCCGATCCCCTGGACTGATGATCTTCTCGGTCAACTCAAGGATGCCATGTTTTTTATCAAGATCAATATGAAGTTGGGATATCACCAAGTTCCAATAAAATCAATTGAGTATGGAAGACAACCTTCAAATCTAAATAAGGCATCTTTGAGTGGTTGGTCATGCCTTTTTTCTTGACTAATTCTCTAGCAACATTCATGAGGACGATGGATGATATCTTGGGGTCGTTCACTAACTCTTTTGTGGTTCTCTATTTGGATGACATCATCATATTCAAATAGACGTAGGTAAAGCACTCACAACACATTCAGCAGGTCTTGAGCACCTTGCGGCAACACAAGTTATACACCAACTTGGAGAAATGCCCATTCAACATGCATAGAATCCAATACTTAGGATACATTGTGGATGAACATGGGGTACATGTGGACCCAACCAAGATTCAATTCATTTGTGATTTGAAATACTCAATGACTCTAATATAACTCTATAGCTTCCTGGGCCTCACCAACTTCTATTGTGTGTTAGTGTTTTCTTTCTGTCATATAGCTTGTCCCTTAAGTCAAGTGACCAAGGGGGGAGCTAAAGCCAAGTTTGTCTCATCTGAACCATAGAAAAAATAATTTCAAGACCTAAAAGAAAAACTTTTTTCTACACCAATCCTCACATTGTTATATCTACAACACTCGTTTGAGATTGATACAAATTATTCTGATTATTCTATTGGTGGCATCCTCACTCAATGTGGACATCTAGTTTCCCATCATAGGGAAACACTATTTGATGTTGTTCCTAGGTATCCCACCTGTGAAAAAGAGATGTACTCATGTTGGTTTTCTTCCCTCTTTCTACCTTTCTTGAGCTGACCCAATTTTAGGTCTACTATGGTTTCCAACAAAACGCCTTTAAAACTATCGGCCTTTCTGGTAAACCAGAAGGCAATGTAGTACACATAGTGCATTGTGTAGTATCACTTGATATAGTTCTATTGGTGGTTGCAACACTCAAGTGCTTGCAGCATGGGAAAGAACATGGATCTGGGATTAAACTCTGTGATATTCATTTGTTACTTAACATTCTTCTTATATTGAATACCATGTCATTCTTACTCATGCATGTAAAATAGCAGATCTAACTAGTCATTCACGCATTTGTCTATTATCTAATCATTAACAGTAAAGGAAATACACAATATTCAATCAAATAACACATGATCTACCATGGTTCTCCCCTCCTAGGCTATGTCCATAAATATTTGGCTGCTTTGATCTTTTATTATGGTGTTTCCAAAACTATAGCACCGCACGCATTACCATTCTCCATATAACATGTTGAGATCTACAATGAGGTGGACTAGATCACACCAGGATCCTCAGCATGTGATCTAACCCTCAAGATCTACCCTATTGCCCCTCCTCATATCAACATATTACAATACAGATCGGATTTTTAGTTCTTCTGCCTTTGAACAACATAGTAACAATGACCAACCAAAAACCCAACCCCAAAACACGAACCACGACAAACAACGATGAACAACCCCGACCTAGACCTCTTAGGTACCTAATTATACATGTTTTTGTCTTACCATTCATTACATTCTCTTACCAAAAACCATAACTCTTTCATGGATAGGTCTTCTTGCATGCGTGCCTCACATGATTTCCTCTTCTGCATGCGTGTATGTCTTGCACGTGCTTCTTTTCCTGCATGCGTGTCTGCTTTCCATGTGCTACTTTTCCTGCCAATTGTATTTCTCCCATGTCGTGCTTTTCTCTTGAACTGGGTATGCGCCTAATAGGTCTACAAAAATGACATCATGACTCACCCCGAGTCATTGCCTAAATCCAGTGTCTGTCACTACTTGTGTCAGTGCTTCGTACATATCAGGTATATGTTGGCACTTCTCCTGAGCCTGACTGCTCCTTGTTGGCATGGCTTCGACCACCTTCACAGTGATTGGTGGTCATAAGATCTCACCCCCCTCCAAGCCTATATGTTTGAGGTTCACTTTCGATGCATCGACTTCCATGACCAACTGTTCTACCTTTTCTTGTAAGGGCTCCAACTGATCTTGCCATGTGATCTTTTGTTCCTGCACCGCTTTTTCTTCTACCTAAAGGTTCTTCATTTCTGCAGTAGTATTGATCTTCTCTGGTAGTGAAATTGTCCTCTGTCACTTCTTGACATCTACCATTGTTGCATGTAATTTATCTTCCTTTCCTTGTAGCTCTTGTAGGCTCCTATCCTCTAATAGTTGTGTCCATAGCTGGTCGCTCTTTTCCAACAGTTATGGCACTCTATGTATGTTTTGCGCAATGTTTTCTGTATTTTTTTCCGCATCTTTCTCTCTTTTCTCTCGAACTGCTGGAGGAGTCATAGGTACTGTGTGATCCTCTAGTTCCTTGATATTTTCTTTATATTGCAACAAGGTCTGTGCTATTTTCCTCATATTCTCTTCAGAAGATGCTTCTTCCTATTATGCGTTGTCAGGGATGGCTTGAAATACTCCACTTATTTGTTTTTCCATATCCTCCACTCTTTGTTGTGCTATATTTATCTCCTTCCCTTCCTAGATAAGTGCCTCCTTTAGTGAGGTTTTGTCTTCCAATTCCAATTGTAAGTTTGTCACATCCGACCTTGCTCTAGACTGAATCTTCTGTGCGACGCTCACTTGTAATTTATACCGTGTTTTAGTTGGAATCTTGGGCAGCACCAAGTCCAACCTCTCAATGTCTTTCAGGGGCCTCTTTGCGGTATTCTCATTGACGAACAACATCTTCAGTGTTATGATGAAATTAACACTTCCCTAAGTCGTGATGTGCACTGTCTCTCTAGCAGGTGTTTTTGTGCTAGTGGTCGCTGGTTTCTCCTTCTATTTCTACTCCACCCTGATCCTCAATTGCTCCAATGCAGATTTCACCTCCTATAATTGCTCCAAAATTTAATCTCGGTGATTCTCCTCGTTTTCCCATACCTCTGATAGTATATCTTCCGCTTTCGTTGCTATCAGCTCCACATCATCTATTGTCAGTGATGTTTCCATTGGTTTTATGTGGGCCTTTGCCTTCTTCCTGGTGCCACTTTATTTCTCCCATGTCCTTTTTATTTGGGCATCTGATGGCTCAAATATCTTTGGCATATGTGTATCCATGCCTATATCCTACCCAACTTCGTCTTCCATGGCCACCTCTTGTGCCTCCATCTACTCTTCTTCTACGCTCACCTATCATGTCGGTCCTCTTTGTTCTTGTTCTATGCCTGATGGACTCTGTTTAGGACCACACTGTGACTTATTTTATGTCCTATTTTTCTTTCGAATTGAGTTTATTTCCCCCAATGTACCTATTGTCATCTTCTTTTTCTGGCTAGCTCCATTTTTTCCTATCTGTTGCACAAGGAATGTTCTACCCTACATCTGGATTTGTACTCCTGATGTTGCTCTTGGAATCTCTAGCACTTTCCACTCCTCTGGCCACTCTTGGACCTCCATGTGGATGTCCTATGTCATCACGAAGTACTTCAGCTGCAACCACTCCTTGGTCAGATCCCTCTTTGCTTGTAGCCACATACTGTGGTGCGATGCCTAGAAGTTCGCTATATGTCCAAGTTGTTCTGGATCTCTGTTAAGTACTGAGCAAACATGTCATTATTGAAGTTTCTGGGGAGATCCTCCATGTATCCTCCAAGTTTTTATGGATATCTATTAAGTACTGAGTGAACATGTTGTTATTGAATTTATTTACCTTGGGATCTATTGTTCTTCGCAGCGACATGTAGCACTCTGCACCACATTTTCTTGTCCTTGGCAGGAACATAGTGTATGTAGATTCATGCCACCCCACAAGTGCAATGAGGATGAATAACCATGAGTTGTGGAACTTAGAGCCCCAATATTATGTGTCCTTGAATTATTCAAGGAACGAGTTTAGTAGGTAAGGGGCCCAACTCATCGATCTCTCCTTTGCGCACTGTTCCGCAACTGCTACTACTCCTACAGGCACTTCTTGTTTTAAGCACTTGCGCATTAATTTTCAACCAAGAAATATTGTTGCAAATCGTGTCATGGGATCATTGATGTCATTGATCCTTATAACTATGTTACCCATCTCTTCGCCATACTTTTCTTTGATCTCATCTGAGATGGATTTTTCCTTAGTCTTTTCTTCTAGGTATTGTTTCGTCTTCTCCCAATCTATGGGTAGCCCTGTAATCGTTGCGATGAGATCGACGTTGATTGAAACTGGCCTATCCATCCATAATATTCCTCTATGCACCCTTGCTAATAGTTGTTTGAAACATTTGTTTATGTGTTTCCCACACCCAAAGTGCAGTATGTCTAGTAAGTTCATGATTTTGGTGTTGTACAGTCCTAAGATCCACTACCTAGGCTCCAACATTGGTGCACCTGATGGGCCTTTTCCCCTGCTCTCTAGGTAGCTCTGTGTTTCCAAATTTCGGGACTTTGTTATGTAAAAGACATCACGGTAGGAGTATTTAAGGCTATCGACTCCTCCTACCATGTAATCGTCAGCCTTCACTCCCTTGGGAATTTTTGGCATCACTATACCTAGTTATGTCTGTGTGTGTTGTACACCATGTGCACTGATTTCTACTCTCAGCTTATTTTTCCCTTGTGTGGATGATACCCCACCCTATGGTATGGCCTCTTTCTCTGTTGCATGCTCTAGTTCTGGCTCTAGGCCCTGCTGCATGGAACCTATGGCCAATTCTTCTTGTTGCAACCCTTTTCCCCTAGACGCATTGAATTGTGTCTGTTCGACATCCTCTTCCAGTTGCTCGGGTTCTTGTGCAAGTTCTTGCTCCTCTTCCATGTGCAATGTGGTTTGCTCGTACTCTGGTGTGTGTATTTCATCCCCATCCACCACTGTGGGCATCTTGTTTGTTCTGGTTTGTGGGACTTGAGTGCTACTTCATGTATTTTGTCTGGTTCTTCTTGGCGCTCCAACCCTCGGTGGTGACATGGTGAATAAATCTAAATTTTAGTATTCCAAATCGATAGAGGCTAGGGAAAATTTGCACTCTATAACTCTTCCACTCAACTCTATGTTATTCTCCTTATCAAATAACACAATGGGTCGCTTCCCCCCCCTTTTTTCAAATTTATAGCTGGACAAAGAAGGGATAGTTTTTCCCCACTGATAGTTGTCGCTTTTTCACTTTTTGCAATGTTTGATGCGCATTGTACGTTTCTATCGGTTAACTTCTCTTCTATGTGTGATGTTTTCAAACCCTAGTTTTCTTGCATTGCATTATTTTGTTCTACCAGTTATATTTTGTCAAGACCCTCCATGTGCATCGATATGTTTTTTTTTTTATCCTCTTTTTACTTTTTATGGATTTTCTTATTTTTATTTGTTTTTTCTCATTTTCTCTCCCTTACTTCTAATATAATACACTATATACATATCTTCTTACTGCATAGTAACTTTCTAGGTGCTAGGAGATCGACTATCCCTATACAGTTTCAGTAGACTCCCATTGATCATTCCTCTGAGTTATGTACCTCCTAAATCTTTCAACTGTACAACTCCCCCTTCTATGATAGTTTTCACTTCATACGGTCCCAACCAATGCATTATGAATTTTCCTAGATGTTGAAGAAATTTACTGTCATACACCAAGACTAGGTCTTCCTCCTTGAAACTCTTCCTTTTAATATGGTTTCCATGTCAATATTTTTCCCTTGCTTTCTGTACTTCTTGGTTAAATCCTGCTAAAATCATATCTTCTTCCATCTTCATCAGCTCACTTATCATTTATTGTATTGCACCTCGGTCTGTCATGTTGGTGATTGTTGCTACGCGTACACTAGGTACCAAAAATGCCAATGGAACCATTGCTTCTTGTCCATACACCAACCTAAATGGTGTGTGTCCTGTCAATTTTTTGCATGTAGTCATGTATGCCCATAATACTGCTGGTATCTTCAAATCCCAATCATCCCTGTTGACATTGCAAATCTTTTTCAAAGCATTCTGTAGGATCTTATTAAAGGCTTCCACTGTTCCATTTGCTTGAGGGTGATATGGTGTACTCTTTTGATTATGGACTTCAAACTCCTCATTCATAGCCTTGATAGTACTATTGATGAAGTGAGTGCCTTGGTCACTCATCAAAATCATTGGGCATCCAAATCCAGTGATCACTTGCTCAAACAACAAGTGTGTTGTTGTTTCTGTGCTACAATATTTTACCAATGTTTCTTATGCCCATCTCATTAAGTACTCTTTCGCAGAAATGATATGCCTTTCTCATGACCTCTTTGTTGGTGGGTTAATTAGTCCCAAAAAGCCTATTTCCCATTTTTCAAATACTTGCAAGGTTACCTGCAGTCTTAGGGGCATCTCATCTCATCTATTATGTTTTCCAAGCCTCTGACATACATCACATCTCTGGAAGTAGTCCTTTTCATCTCTGTGAATGGTCGACCACCATAGTCCTGCGCGCAATACCTTCTGCGTGGTAGATTTTCCTGCATAATTTCCCCCGACTATTCCCTCATGAGCCTCTGCTAAAATCCTAGGGCTCTCATATTCTAGTACACATCTTCTCAAGATGTTTTCCACACCCATCTTGTATAAGTGTCCTTCAATCAATTGATAGTTTGCAGCTTCAACTACTAGATTTTTCTTCTGGGTAGTGTTGAATTCTTGCGGCACGGTCCCTGTACTCAAGTATTCAATGATGTCAGCAAAATATTCATCATCTACATGGACTGAAAATAATTGTGCATCAAGTAAGTTGTCCTCTAAATTTTTAGGTTCCACTCCATTGGTGATACTCGATAGGTTATCAGGTCCTACACTCAATTTCCCTAGTTTGAATATCACTTCAAAGTAAAACTCCTGAAACAATAGTAACCATATACATATTCCCCCCCCAACATTAGCTTATTGACTAGTACTTGAGGGAAGAATTATCTGTGAACATTTTAAAGTGTTTCCCAAGTACGTAGTGTCTAAATTTTTACAGTGCATATACCATTTCTAGGCCTTCTCTCTCTGTAGTATTGTAGTTATACTCTAACTTTGATAGTTTTCTACTTGCAAATGTTATAAGGTGGTTTAACTCTCCCGCTCTTGGTTGCGCTAGAATAGATCCAAGTGCTATGATTGATGCATCTACATGCACATGAAATGTCTTTTTCTAGTTTGGGAATAATGGTATAGGTGTTGTGACCATTTTTTCTTTTAGAGTGTCCAAACCTCACTGACAGCCCTCATTCCACTGGAATTTAATATCCTTATTCAACAGTTTCTCCATCGATGTAGTGATCTATGCATACCCTTTTATGAATTTCCTGTAGTATCTTGTGTGTCTCAATGTTTCTCTTAACTGGCATACTAACTTGGGTGGTGGTAACTTAACAATTATTGCAAACTTTGCAATATCCACGGAAATAGCCCTTATTTATAGACTATATGTCCCAATAGTATTTCAAAAGGTGTCCCAAAGATGCACTTCTTTATATTTAAAGATATCTAACATTACCTACATCTTTCCAACATCAACCTTAACACCTCTACATTATATTTCAACTGGTTGTACACTATCCAATCATCCAGATATACTTCTAAAAACTGATGGATGAATTCTTTGAAGTCACCTATGACTAATCTTGAGAATGTTTTTGGTGCATTCTCCAACCCAAAAGGCATGATTGTGTATCGGTAGGATCCCCATTCTGTGGAAAAGGTGGTCTTGTACCTATGTTATGGAGAAATCTTGATATGATGGTAGCCTGAGAATCCATCTATGAATGAGTATGCTTCTTGGCCTTCTACATTCTCTAATACCTCATCTATGAAAGGGGTTGGAAAAGGGTCATGTAGGCAAGCATCATTCATCTTTCGTAGATCAACATATATCCTTATGTATACTTGATTCATCTCCTGGACTACCATAGGGACTATCCATTATGATTCTTCTACTGGTTCTATGATTCCAGCATCCAACATTCTGTCAATCTATGCTTTTACTTTCTGTTTATATATTGGGTTCAGTCTATATGGTCATTTTCTGACTGATCTAGCCTTGGGATTGATAGGTATCTTCATCTCTCCTATCTCTCCTGCCATGCCTTTAATATCTATAAAGGTTGTTGGGAACATGTCATTGTACTCATGCAACAACTTTATCATTCTTTCTATTGTTTGTTCATCCTAGTAATCTCTGATAATGGCCATTTTTAGATTATCATTTGTCCTTGTTGGCATAGGGGTAGACCTAGGGTTCAATGCTTCAACAGTGCACCAATAAAACCCTAACTATCGGCCCTTTCGACAACACCTGCGAAGCAAATGAAGTCTCACCCGAGGTAGAGGCAGGGGGGTTGTAGGACTCAAGTTTCTACAACCAAGCTAGGACACAGATCTGTGATTACAACACTTAATAGAGCACTTAGCCAACAATATGAATTATATTATGAGTCTCATTCACATCACATATTAACCCTTATTATAGATCAGTGCAGTAACAATCAAGATCAAACACTTACAATCACTTAGCACACAACATTAGCTCAAATCTAGCATTCATTTATCTTTAGTACCATTAATCACTAAGAAACAACATCAGATGCATTCATTATACATAATACAAATAGTAATAAGCATAATCCACATCGCACAAAGCACAAAAAGACATAGGATATACGTGGTTCACCCCAGTGTGGGGCTACATCTACCAACTTCTTCTTCTTCTTTATTAGTCTTCGATCTTCTTACATTCATCTGCTCTTGTGCACAAAGCCACAGAGCCCAACTTCGCAGAGGACAGGAGATTTGTGCGTTGTGCGCCAGATTGTCCTTCCCAAAATTAGGTCAAGGCATAGAGCCAACTCCTTAGTAGCATAGAGCCTTAATTTACATAGTTTGTCTGCATAAAGCAACTTACAAGCTCTTGCACTAAGCCAACATTAACACTTACAACATATGGTGCACATATCCCACCTATCACCAATCAACTCACTCTTACATCTCTTAGCTACTTATTTATACATTTACAAAAAGGCCTAAACATGGGTAAACCCATGGGACGACATCCCATAACTCGTTACATAAACCCTAGTAAACCCTTTGTTGAGTCCTCAAGTCCGAAAAATGAATGAGATCCCGTGATCTCTGCTCTATCTGGGCGCTCCATATTCGTCCAACTTGTCGAAGTCCCAAAAGTGGTCAAACAGGACCAATATTTCCTCAAAACTTGGTCAAGGGATAACAGGGCCCCAACACTCACATGTGACTCGTCCTAAGTCACTAAGATCTGGGCAATGCTCCTTCAAAGGCCTCGAGCTTAGCTCGACTTGCCTCGACTTGTCGCTTCTCCAGAGCCTCCTACTCGATGAACTCCTAAATCAGTTGCTTTGTAACAGACCCTTCCAGTTATTGTTCCACTATCATAACCACTTGGTATAATTGTGAGCCTTGTCCTTCAATCTCTTCAAAAATCCTGCAGGCTTCATCCTACACCAGATGTAATCTTTGTGTAACTTCCATGATTTTTCTCTAGATGGCAGTAATCTACTGCTAGACTGCACACTTCTCCTATGATCTCATCATTCGCTCTACCATAGTGATTAGCTTCATATGTACTGACATGATGGATGCATGTTCCTACACCTCCTGGAGTTGTACTTCTAGTTTCCTCATCTCTAGATCTTCTGCAAGGTGTTCATAGGTCTGTGCACTTCAATCACTAAACTTCTTACATTCTAAGGAGAGGGTCTCAATCCTTCCAATTGCACTCTTAGTTGCTTCCTTCCTTCGGTCACACACTTCTTGCGGAGTGCTCAGCACTACTTGGATCTCTAACTCTGTTATACGTGCTTGAAACTGTTGAATGGCCTCAGCGAGCT
This sequence comes from Picea engelmannii, assembly GCA_009831015.1. Taxonomy (NCBI): domain Eukaryota; kingdom Viridiplantae; phylum Streptophyta; class Pinopsida; order Pinales; family Pinaceae; genus Picea; species Picea engelmannii. The sequence goes on along the minus strand of ML808516.1, from coordinate 105,360 downwards.
TCTCCACTTGCATATCAATTGACTCTGTTTCCTCCTGTACCAAGATCAACATAGAGCGAAGTGCTTTAGTCACCGCTTCTTTGACTGCAGTATGCTCTGCAAGAAACTGGTATTTTTCTTCTTATATCTTCACATTGTTATGCTCGAACATCGCTTGAATTTCATATTTCTCCTTCTCATAGGCAGTTACACAAGACTTTTCAACTCATAGTTGCTCCATGACCTCCTTTTATTTCTTCAAGGCTTCTATAGCGTGTTCCTTTTCTTCTTGGACTTGTTGAAGCTAAGCCTCTCTTTCATCTACTAATCTTCGTAATTGGGTGGGCTCATCCCCCAATTCTACAATCCTTGATGAAGAAGGTGCAGTAGGTATTGCACAGCTTGAATGGATGGCTTGTTGTATCTCCTTTATCTCCTTCTTTATTCTTTCATACAACGTCTCCTACTTTGATCCATATCGTTGTAAGAAATATTATAAAGCATCCTCCACATCTGTGATTATTAGATTGACATCGTCTTCTATGAGCGTGGACTTCATCTTGGGATTATTGGCGCACATCTTCTTTCTTGGTGAGGTTTTATGTGGAGAAACCTTCCTTTTCTTCGATGTTCTGGCCTCTATAAGGGGATCCTTCGGTGGTGTAAATTCGCCTTTTCCTTGATTTTTTCCTTCTTCCTCTACTATTTCTTGATTTACTTCATCCCCTCCTCCTAATGTGGGTGATTCAAGCCTACTTTTCTCCAAGGCGATGTCCTCCTCATCGGTCTATATGTTTTTCACTTCCTCCTTTTTCTTATTTTTCTTCACGCTGCTCTGCCTGAAATGCTTGACCCGGGTGACCAAGGGGATTCCAATGATGTTGAGGTCAGGGAGTTCTACATCATCAACCAGTACAAGGAACTTTGTTGGCCATTATTTGGTGATCTCCTCCATATATTATTCAATTAATTTATAATAGGACTGCAACTCCTCCTTTCTTTAATCCCTACGTGTAGTGATATAAATAAAGTGGTGATCAGTGTGAAACTTTGCTAGCGGCATGTACTGGTGAAATGTGTTCTGTGTCATTCATTAAAATGCATCAATAACACACATCAGATGTTGGTAGTAGGCATGGAAGATAGCATTCGACTACCACTGCTTCAACATGTCATTTGTGTACCACAAGGTGGAGAACCTCACGGCCAACAGCTCCGATGGTTCAACTTCTGGAAATTTCACTCCTTCCAGCATCTGCCAAGTGAAAAATGAGATCAATACCAATAACCAACTGAAATGGAATTTGTATCCCTGGTCCTATGCTTCGCGGCAGTCCTTCTCGAGCTCATTGATGAGGTAACTCGCACAGTTCATTTGCATCCCCTCCACGTACTTTCCTGCGAGGTCCACTATGAATCTTGTGACCTGTGTGGGATGGTTCTTTCTGATGAGCTTGCCATATATAAGCTGAAAAGTGAGGTGCACTACGCCATCCTGGATAGAGGCTACCTTGTATCCTCACTTACCCTTTTCTACATCACCATAATCCTCATTTATGCGCTATGCTAGGGAGTGATCTGATGTCTTCCCTGCGTAGAACTGTTGAGGGTCAGGTCCCTGCATGCTCATCCCTGTAATCAAGTGGATCAGTTTTAGATCCACAGTAGCATGGCTTTAGAGCCATATATACCCTCCATGGTAGCATGAAAAGAGGATTTTAATGCAAGCGTTAACCTTCTGATGTCGGCCAAAGTGGGGAATATTCATCACATTTAGGATCGTTGACTACGCCAGCTCCTTAATCCATGGCTAGGAGACTATGTGCGGCTTCTTCCCAGTCATCCTCATCAAATATCTATGGGGCGCAAGCATGGCATAGTTATTTCTATCGCCGAGGTTAAATTCATAGTTCTTCAAGGCGGGGATATGTCCTAAATGAGGTCCAACTACGCGTATCCCCTTCGAGATGTATGCAGTGATCAACATATACTCAAAGTCGAGTGGGATACTATCTCGGTTAACCGCACTAGCCAAAGGAGGTATGTACTCTGGAAAGACCGACAGGATCTGCTTCGTGTTAGACAGATTGTCGTGGTGCTTGCTTCACTTCTCAATAGCACGGCTAGAACGATGTCTAGTCGAGGGGGATGCTTGCAATCCGCCAGTGGATGTTGCTTGTATTCCTATAGACATAACTCTCTCAGCCATGAGATCCACAATAATCTCTTCCACAGACTTCTCTAACGCACTAGGTTCGCCCAACATTCAAACTTGTAACCAAATAGATCGGGTAGGTGAATGGACAAGCGCGATAATCAAATGGATGGAGAGGTATAGGAAGCACAACGCAATACAATGGATTCTTTGTTAGCTTGGATATTCATGGGTGGAAAAAAGTGGTCCCGGCGTAGCGTCCGACGGGTTAAATAAGCAAGTGTCGTAATGAATTCCTCCAAGGGGTAGGGATGCATCCATTAATGTGAATCCATCCATTGTGGCATGGTCTCAATGGTCCATTTGCTCATAACTGTGTTTTCTAGTTGTTCTGGGGTGTCATTCTAATGTTTGGGGTGCCTCCAAAGGTCATATTTCTTCGTCGTGGTGAAGTCCCATTTTGTGTGGTTTTGCTGTTCCGGTGAGGTCCAGGGCCTGCAAGCCTGCCTCCTGTGAAGTCTTCTCTGGAACTTCCTGTAGTTTTTCTAATTTGGATTTCTTCTTACTGAGATTTATTTCCTTCTTTCCTATGATCTAATTCTTTGGATTCTTCTTTCTATTCTTATTCTTATCTTCTTCTGGTGAGGGGACTTCACACTGTTGATGTGCTCTTACAGATTCTAAGGTTAATGTCCCTTCTCTTACTATTTATGGGGTGACTATACTTCTTTCTTGTATGGAAAGGTTCTTCAAGCCTTCATGTGTTCTTTAAACTTTGATAGTTAATTCTTCGGCCCTCTGTTGCTTTGACTTATCCTCTTGTTCTTCTATTAGTCACTCTATTTTTCTGGCTATGAGGTCCCTTAGTTATTTGTTTTTCTGTTATGTGGTTTCCTCCTCTACTTTCCTTCTAATCTGATCCTTCTCAATCCAAGTCTTACCTAATAAAAGTGGAAAAGGGGCATTGTCCTCAACAAACGTAATAACTTCAAAGTCCTCTTCTATCGATGTTTCATGAGAAATCATAGGTATATTAGTAACTCTTCCACATAGGGTTATCATCTTTCCTTTAAACAATCCTATCCTTCCCAATGAAGGTATCATAGCAGGCTTTCCCAAAATTTCCCAAGTTCTTTCTGGCATAATATTCACATGTGTTTCTTCATCCAGTACACATTCTATGTCGAAGTCTTCATCCAGTACACATTCTATGTCGAAGTTTTTCTTTCAAGATCTCTGGTAAACTGATGTCTCTATAATCATCCATTAACTTCATTAACATAGTCTAAGTTTTCTTTGATTCTTAGTCTCTTGTCCCTCTTTGGAATTTTCTTATCTCGTGTTCATCTTTTCAACTTTAGAAATCATCCTTGGGCAATCCTCAACCTCATGACAAATAGCTTTACAACAAATACAAATAGGACCTGTACCAGAGAATTTCTTAGCAAGATGTCCCGGTCATCTGCAATTATAACACAGTGTCAGTCCTCTCTTTCTTTTAAACGAGCTCCATCCTTTCTTGTACTGCACACTGGGATCATGGTGTTGGACCTACAATCTGCAAAAAATATTTCTAGGTTCCTGCATCCACTTATTAATCCAAAAATTCTTTCTATGCATAGGAATAACATATATTTCTTTATTTCTATCAAATTTATTCATAACATGTCTTTCTTCTAACTGTACGCTAGTTTTCAGACTAGGACCAAATCTATCAAACATACCTAGATTCATACTTTCGAAGAAAAAATTTCCACTTATCTTACCCTTACCAAAGCACAAATCTTTAAGATCTTACCTCTTTTCTTCATATTTGGTTTCTTTCTTAGCACAGAGCTTCGCAAGTCAAGTAGAATACTACGCTCTACAACAACAGATCTACGCACATAGCTTCCTCTTTCTTTAGTTCCCAACAATCACAGTTTTAGGTCCTGGCAATGGAAACATTTGTTGGCACAGGGGTAGACCCATGGTTCAATGATTCAACAACGCACCAACAAAACCCTAACTACCATCCCTTTTGGCAACACCTGTGAAGGAGATGAAGTCTCACCTGAGGTAGAGGCAGGGGGGGTTGTAGGACTCAAGTGTCTACAACCAAGCTGGGACACAGATCTGTGATTACAACACTTAACAGAGAACTTAGCCAACAATATGCATTAGATTACGAGTCTCATTCACATCATAGATTAACCCTTATTATAGATCAACGCAATAACAATCAAGATCAAGCACTTAAAATAACTTATCACACAACATTATCTCAGATCTATCATTCATTTATCTTTACTACCATTAAGCACTAAGAAACAACATCATATGCATTCATTATACATAATAAGAACTGTACTAAGAATAATCTACATCGCAAAAAGCACAACAGGACATAGGATATATGTGGTTCACCCCAGTGTGGGGCTACGTCCACCAACTTCTTCTTCTTGTTTCTTAGTCTGTGATCTTCTTACATCCATTTGCTCCTGTGCACAAAGCCACAAATCCCAACTCTGCAAAGGACAGGATATATGTGCGTTGCACGCCTGATCCTCCTTCCCAAAATCAAGTCAAGGCATAAAGCCAACTCCTTAGCAACATTGAGCCTTACTTTACACAGTCTGTCTACATAAATCAACTTACAACCTCTTTCACTAAGCCAACATTGACACTTACAACATATGGTGCACATAGTCCACCTATCACCAACCAACTCACTCTTACATTGCTTAGCTACTTATTTATACATTTAAAAAAAGGCCTAAACATGGGTAAACCCATGGGCCAACATCCCATAACCTGTTACATAATCCCTAGTAAACCCTTTGATGGGTCCTCAAGTCCACAAAATGAGTGAGATCCCGCAATCTCCACTCTGTCTGGGTGCTCCATCTTCCTCCATCCTGTCGAAGTCCCAAAAAACACGACTAATATTTCCTCAAAACTTGGTCAAGAGCCAACAATGCCAATATTCCCTTTCTTCACCTTGATTGACATCGAAAATACTTTTGATGCCAGAGATGGACCTTCCACCTCTCTTTCTCCTTCAATTTCTGTAATTTGAATGTTATGTGGTTCATCTTCATCTGGTGCTTCTTCCTTCACATGATAACATGATAGTAGTTATTTCACTGTCTGTCTATTTTGTTGTTGAGACTCTGTTATAAGTTCAACCTCTGTTTCCTTAATAAATATCACCCCTATTATTTGTTTGAGCATTGAATCAATTGTGGGCTTCACATGTTCAAATGAGAAAGTGACTATAAAATTATTCTATAATGTTTTCCATTTTGAACTGCCTCTGCGCGGTTCCTGGTCTACATACCAATTTGTTGGAATTCCTTCCAATGTGTGAATAAAGTAATGAGGTCATTCTTCCGGTGCTCTCATTTTCCATATTGTTCTGCACTTCTCCAAGTGTTCATTTCGTATCCCTTTTCCATCATATCTCTGCAATTCATTGCTTCCATGTTCTGCACCAAATCTAATGTGTAGTAATCGCTTACATTGGTACCAATCCTTAATTGTCTCTTTGTGCGCACCCCACCATCTTCCAGGTGTTTCCTTGAGTGCTATGTCTAGAGCTAAGAGCCTCTGATTCTCTAACACCTAATATTTGTATCTTGTTAGGAATTCTTCTAAGTCATTCACCCCATGAAAACTGGGAGGTTCTCTTATCTTTGTACCTACCCATCTTATTGCACAGTCTATCCTTGCGCACCTTCTTGTGGATACTTCATGTAATCTCTGATGCCAATTCTCCAACCCTATATATGAGTCTGAAGCACATGATTTGATGATTTTCCATTTGAGTACTCCATCTGCAGTTGGATTTACATAATTTTCTTCTCGCGCGATGGTTCTGTATAATTGGTTGATTTCCTCCAGGTCTAAGCAAGTGGGTTCTACAAACCTTTCTCCTTCTGATGGGTCTAGTGGCGCAACAACTCTGTATTCTCCTGAATCGAATTTCACATTCCTTGTCTTCAAATTGATTATGGCCTGGTTATCAAATTCCCAATCCAAGCCAAGAAATGTTGGATACGGTGTTGTGCCATCCACTATTTCTATCACTTCAAAATCAGCTTTAGGGCGCACTCCATCCAGATCTTCTATCACACCCTTTAGCATTCCAATTGGCAGAACACTGTGTTTATTTTCTAGTTTCAGTTGAACAAGTGAATATCCTAATGTGGGCTCTCCCATACATTGCCATGTCTTCTTGGGTAACATGTTTACTTTAGATCCTAAATCTAGTATAATATACCCCATGTTGAAATCTCCAATGTTGGCATTCAGTCTGAACTCTCTACTTGTCCTCCTCCTTGTATGCAAGTAATTAATTGTTTTATGATCTAGCTTTCCCTCTACGTATGTGTTACATCTTTATAACATATTTTTTAATACTTTAATAGAGGATGGATCATTTAGAAGTTTAACATGGGATTGCAGAAAAGACTTCATGGTACTTACTTGTCCTAAGGGTTGTGCTTCATTAGTGTGATCCAGCGATGAAGGAATCTTGTACATTGGTACGTCCTGAGTATGTTGTGTAGTTGATGTATATGCAATGCATGGATTCAAGAATTCTTGTATGGATTGTCTGAATATATCCTTTTCATTATGTGCATCAAACTTCTTTTGTGGTTCGACATTCTTCTTCACCCATTGGTGTTGTGTTGGATCTTGTTTTACTGTGTCATCTCTTGTTTTATCTCTTCCGCACCTTGTACTGAGGCACCTAATTATATTGTGTGGGATTATATTGTGGTTGCACGGTATTGTAATATGGCGCAATGTTATATGGGGATGGTATTTGGTTAAACTATGGTGCATCTTTCCCTGTCATCATTTCTTCCTGCACCCTATAGGTCTCTGATGTTCTTTCCCTCATTAGCTCCATTGTATTGCAATATTTGTCGCCATGCCCCGCTAACTTGAAAAAATTTCAATATGAACTCTTAGGCACTGTATGGTATTTCTACATCATTGGACAATGATATGGATCATGCCCCTATGTCTTACAGATCTCACACCATGGTCCTCCTGTCGACAAAGGGTCTGGTAGTCCTATTTTCATGTACTGCGTGAATTTTGGGCACTCATTATTGTGATATCGTTATGTCCTACATGTGGTACACCAAACAACTTCTCCTTTTTCCTTACCCCTATTCTGGTTCAGTTGAAATGTTAAATTCTTCAAATCTGCCTTCAGTTCCTCTATTGCTGGATTTGTCTTCTGATATTGGTTCTCTTCTATTTATAAGGCTTCCTGTAGAGCCTCTTTCTGAGTTTGAAACTTTTGTTGTCTCAAAGGGTATTTCAAGTGTGGTAGTAGGTAATTCACAAATAGATGTCTATGTTGCATATTTTTCATGACACACTTCAACTTTCCCTTCGATCGTTTGAATATTTGGTCTATCTCCTAGATAGATTCCCCTAGTTTATGTCTAGTCTATATCATCTCATTCATGTATTGATCCTCTAATATAGGCTTCTCAAATTCATTTATCAGCAGCTTCTTGTTATCCACAATTATTCTGGTTGTTCCTGGTGGATAGTTTGCAGCTAAGCTCATGTACCAATCCAGTGTGTGGTCTCTTAGTGTGATAGCTAACTGTGCAAGTTTTGTATCCTCATCTGTGATCTCATTTTATTCACATATCTTTTCACATATGAACAAGTGCTTCTTAGGGTCCTCTGATGCCTCTCCCTTGAATTCTGGTAACCTGATGGTGGGATCATGTCCCACAATCCTGAATGATGAACTACTACCTCAGTGTGATGTATATCCTTAACTAATGCTTCTTGAACTGGCTCCTCTAGTTGTTGCTCCCTGTGTAGATGTACTTCATGTTGTGTTTCTTCCAGTGAAATTCAGTTGTCTAAACGGTGGTGTTCTTTCTGGTGTATTAGTCGCACATGGGTTTATGGGTTCCACACTAACACTAATATGGATAGGAGTTTTTCCTTCGGTTACTTCCCTTGGACCTCTTGTCTTCCTTTCATATGTCAGGCACAAGATTTCCTCAATCTGCTCCACATCCTAGAGATCCTCTACCTCTTCTTCATCACTTTCCAAGCCTTCCCTCGTGGCTATGGCTCTCTTCATATTGTTCATCCTATATTGGTAGAGTGCTCCATTGCGTGTTATTCCAGTTTTTTCCATGATATTCTTGATCTAGTCTTCCTCCATCATGATTGGATACAAGGCCTCTTCCTTATTTCCTTTATCCATATCTTCCTCCATTTCTCTGTCTCTTGTCAATGTTTCCCCCCCTTCCCCCATGCACGCAAGGAATTTTAGTTGTCTGACATCATTGCCATTACCCCTTTGTTATATAGTAAAATCTTGATGGAAGTGTACAATGATTTGATATACTGACCTCGAGGTCCCTTTAGGAACTCTTTCTCTGTTGCATTGTAAGACTTCACAGTATCTACTACAAATTCGGTGATAAATCCTGCAACAATGTTGTCTAACCAGAAATCTAATGCACGTGTAAATTTATTGTCGACTTGTTGTAACTGCATGATATCCAAAGAATTCCACTCTAGCTGCCTGATTTGATTTGTAGGGTGGTTTTCTTTCAACCTCAATATCCACTCCTGCAACACATGCAGGAAATCACAAAAAAATACTTCATGCAAGTCGCTAAATATGTACTTGTCCAAATATTTGCACGGTGTTAACTTTGCATTTTTGTTATATTTCTACACAAATTCCAAATCCTTTGTTTTCAACCAGCTCTCGATATCCTCCTTTGTTGGGTTTTGTGGTCTAAACATCCCCTTTTGTATTCTCATTATTTTAATGTTTCCTCGCCCGATCTAACATTCTTTTCTCGACTCTTCAGTAGGTCTCATTCATTCAATCCTATTCTATCCCTGTCGGAAACAAAACCATTTTTTGGTTTGCTTCCCTCTTGCTACCTTTCTTGGGCTAACCTAGGTTCAGTTCTACTATGGTTTCCAACAAAACCCCTTTAAAACTATCGGCCCCTCTGGTAAACCAAAAGGAAACACAGTACATAGAGTGCACTGTGCAATCTCACCCAAGATAGTTCTAATGGTGGTTGCAACACTCAAGTGCTTGTAGCCTAAGAATGAGTTGGGATTTGGGATGAAACTATGTGATCTTCATTTTTTACTTAACATTATTCTTATATTGAATACCTAGTCATTCTTACTCATGCATGTAAAATGGAAGATCTAACTAGTCATTCACGCATTTGTCTAAAATCTAATCATTGACAGTAAAGGAAATACACAATATTCAATCACATAACACACGATCTACCATGGTTCACCCCTCTTGGGATACTTTCATAAATATTTGGTTTCTCTGCTCTTTTATTATGGTGTTTCCAAGACTACAATGCCGCACGCTTTACCATTCTCCATTTAATAGGTCAAGATCTACAATGAGGCGGACTAGATCACACTAGGATCCTCATTCTATGATATAACCCTGAAGATCTACCCTATTTACCCTCCTCAACTCAACAACTTACAAAACAGATCGTATTTCCAGTCATTCTTCCTTCGAATGACATAGTATCAATGACCAACCAAAAACCCAACCCCAAAACATGAACCACAATGAACAATGACGAACAACCTTGACCTAGACCTCATAGGTACCTACTTATACATGTTTTTGGATTACCATCCATTACATTATCTTACCAAAATCCCTAACCCTATCATGCCTAGGTCTTCTTGCATGCGTGCCTCACATGCTTTCCTCTTTTGCATGCGTGTATGTCTTGCACGTGCTATTTTTCTTGCATGTGTGTCTACTTTCCACATGTTTCTTTTCTTACCAGTTGTATTTCTCCCATGTCATGATTTTCTCTCAAGCTAGGCCTATGCCTAACAACTCCATTGTGCAGGAATGTTGACAATAGAAGTTTCTAGCACCAGAATTCACCTCTAGATTGCATCGGAGGTAAGCCCGGTACCCATCAGAGTTTTATGTCACAGGTTGGTTTTAAAAAAGGTCCATGGATGAAGACTCGAGATGATATCGTTTTAACTCAGGAAACTAAAATAGCATGCATAAGAGATGAGGTATGGAATCAACTTCATTCATTAAGTTAGAGTAAGGGTGAGTAGGAGGAATACTTTGGTGAGTTAATGTAGAGGCATGCCGTGAACATCAGGTCTTTTGGTAGCCTAAGGAAGAAAAATTCAAAAGAAAGAACTCCTTGGGTTTCAACTTAAATGGAACTAAAATAAATCATGAAAGTATTATTATCAAGCATTCATCATAACACAATCACGACAATTCATGTGAATCAGTCATCCATGAACTCTTTCAGTACCAGAGCAAAATAAGATGGAGAAATAAATTTGACTTAGATTAATCAAGAAATATTAGATCACAACACATAATTAGAGGACCAGGGACTTCACCAAAAATTTACAATACGGGAGCTTGGATACACCATCGACCCTTAAAAAAATATCAAAATTGAGTATTTATACTCAAAACAACCTGCCAACACCAGGAGTGTGACCTGGTTGTAGCAATCAAAGATTTGAGTATGTATCTTCTTCTATCATGCTACACTTGCACTCCTCTGTCAGACACAAGATCAGATTGGTATGGCTCTGGCAGGGAAATTATTCCACAACGGTACCATGGGCTGACTACTCCAGAACCTCCATGCCTTCCATTTATGGATTGAGTTGAGGTTTCAACCACTTGCTCAATTTACATTAACTTCTTTTCCCTGAAGAGTGGTCAAGACGAAATGATCAGGGGACGACCACGTGCCTTCTCTCTAAGGCTCGGAAGCTATCCTCCTTTCCTCTGGCCCCTCCTCAATGTAACCCAGGACCATGACACTCTGCTAATGACATTCCGACATTTCATGTTTCAGGGACTTTCATATGGCTCACCTTCGGATTTCTCGATATCAGAATCGGTGAAATCGCATATCTTACTGACAGTCAGATCCACTTCTAACCAACGACTGTGATGCTTCCTCTGGAAACTGTAATAGTCCCCTAAGAGAGACTAGGGGTCGGATGCTTCTTCTAAACCTTACTTTCACATGACCATGGGTCATCACTTAGTGCCTATCTCCAAAGGCGTTTCGGGATTTCACCTTTTGGGTATTCCTACATGCTAGAATTCAGAATTCCCAATCCATGAAATCGTGAAATATCTAATCAGACACCACGTGATCCTCTGGTTTGGACGACCCAGATTGATTTTGTGCTTCGCAACATTTTCTTATGACTCAAACCAAAACCCCTAAAACCTAGTTCCGCGACATTTATTAATCCACCGCCACCTGTCCCCACTAGATCAGACAGCTCCCACGAATCTCGGGTTTCATGACTTTGACATATCAACAGATCGGTACATCGACAATTGACACATTGGGACATCGAAAATCAACACATCGGGACTCGGGGAATCAACAATCAACACATTGAGACTCATGGATTTGCGCCTTGCTCCATGTTGAAACCTCTGAAATGTGAAAACACAATTTCTCTTATCTGTTGCCACGTGCTCCCCTAGTTCGACAACTCAAATCATTTCGCAAATTTGCGTTTCATGAATTTTCACTATGTTTCGTGCTAAAATATCTGAGTAGAGAAATCATGATTGTGCTTATCTGTTGCCACATTCTCCCCTTGCATCAGGCGACCCTGATCTACCTTTGTCCCAACGGTCTAGATCTCCCTTCACGCGCTTGGATCTAACAGTCCAGATTTGATCTTCACCTGCATGCCTAGACGTGGATTGCAACGGTCCAGATCTCTCTTTTGATCAATGGCTGTGATATTTTCACTATTTCGCATTCTGTGAGTTCTAAAGACTCTGCTCTTTGGTCGTTCCATCTCGCAAAACCACAAAAATTCTAATCTTGCGCCACATTTCCTTTCGAGGATCAATGGCTAGGAATGGCCTCACGATTTCAGAACTCTGACGCTATACTTCATACAACTCTATGATCCCGATGGTCATCAATATGCTCTTCTTGATGAATCTTCATCATTGAAATCTTATCTTTCTTGCTCACTTGATTTGAGTCGATATCATCCCGCTCTAAGTGATGTGCTTATGCTTATGGTTGTGGTTTCTGTGAACAACTACCTGGGCGACTCACTCAGGGATCGGGAAAATAAATGATCAGTGACAGAGGTCAAGAGAGAATTGATTGGTCTTAGAGAAAATAGGTCAATCAAATAGACGAAGGTAGATAGAAGAAAAACTACAAGCCGAGAGGGAAAAATTACAATCGGGTCTCCAAAAGGAGGAAAGACGAGAAAAAATACAGACTTAGGTAGAAACCACAAACCCTTAATGCTTTGACAAGTTTATGTGATAACATTGGCTCCACAGGGGATGACATGCTCCCTGCGAGCTACCAAGAACCAGTAGTTCCAGTGCCTTAGTTGTTGGGCTATGGAGTCTAGCTCAAAACTTTCATAGAAGAAAATAGGGAAATATGTACACTGCTTTACCTAAAAATGAAAAAAAACACATGGGCTCTATAAAAGAGATTATTTATGTACAATCATAGGCTAACTAATTTTTACAAAATGCTCGGTGAAAACAAACTTCCACCATAGCCACCCAGATTGCTTGGTAATATAATTATTCTCTTCACTGAAAATTCCACAAAAGGTAAGGGAAGTATCACAGCAGAATGAGAACATGATTTGGAACACCAACCATACCCCTAAGTGATGATAATATGAACAGCCTTGTAGGCTCCAGTGATTTTGGAAAACATAGCTCCATATACAACCCCATGGGGTCACACAATTTATAATCAGGAAAGCTCAACTAGCAAGAAATTACCTCTTGCACTTCATGGTTGCTCACCCATCATTCAATGTTCCTAGAGTGTATAGGTGGGTAGAGGATTGATGCAAGCCGGTTGATCCCAGGTGATACTTTCTCATTTGCAGGTTCAATACAGGAGATAAACTGCACCTTTAGCTTCTCCATTTCTCCCTTGACTGCTCTAGTGATAACATTTGATAGCTGAGAGAAATAAGTCTCTTCATGTATATCCATGGATGGATATTTCTCTCTATCATGTTGCTCTTGGTAGGAGCTTTCTATTTCATAAGAAGATTTTCAACCTATGCTTTCTTCTTCTGAATACTCTTTAGGGGTAGGTGAGCACAAAACTCTTCTATCTTGCAAAGAGAAAAGAGCGATATCTAGATTTTTTTCTTCAACCATTTCTTGTTTTAAATATGAGACAACAGATGTACTAGGGGTGGAAAATAATGCATCCATAGTTATGTCATCATCAGTGCTATCATCAATCACATCTGGAAGGACTTCTTCTTTGGAAATAGAGAGAGAAAAAATTTCATCTGTATTTGCAAGATACTCACTTTCGTCCTCGCTTTCTCTCTCAATCAGATCTTTACCAAACTCATCACACGAGGAACACTCTATCATTTGCAGAATGTGGAGTGCAAACCCATTACAATAGTCATCAAAAATAATATGATTCGGGTAAATCTTCTCCTAATATGAATTAAAAACATCATGAAAATCCTTTAAAGAATGGATACTAGCAGCAGGGAGAGATAGACACCATCCAAGAGCATATTATTCTAGAGAAAAACAGAACATCTTGATCCATACATCCTCATGAAAGAAGCCATGTTCAACCATGTATGTATGAAATTTTAATAAGTGTTCATCGGGATGGTCATTCTTGCTTCCTCTGAATCTCGGAAGATAATCATCCCATTCGTTTATAGCCAGCACTGGATGTGGATAACCATATATGGCTGAGAAATTGAAAGGGGAAAATTTTTGAACCAAGATAGCTGAGAGATGTGGCTCCTCCTTTTCTCCTTCATGGATTTCCCCAAGATCAGTTTCATAATCACTATAATCAAAAACCATGGAAGAGATCTACTTTTCGTCATCCTCGCTGGGACTTTTGTCAAAAGATGTTTTTTCTTGGTCAGTATTCGACATCACTCCTTCATCATAAGAAGGGTTGCCAAAAGCCTCTATTTCAAGGACCAGAATATCCTCTGCATCTTCTTCGTAAGAGCGGCAAGAAAAATCTTCCTCCAATCCTTCCATCCTTACAGAAAGAGATTTTACCAGCTCCATCAAATACTCCGAGGTATATCCTTCATTCTCACAACTTCCATCCTCATAGCTTTCATCCTCGCAGCTTTCATTTTAAACGGTCATACCTTGAACACAATATTTATATTCTTCACAAAAATTATGACAAATTAACTTGAAAGAATAAAACTATTGACAGTGTCTATTGAAAGTTGCATGAAACTCTCTCAGGGAGAGGATTCTAGCAAGGGGAAAGGATCGAAACCACTCGCGAGCATCCCCATTTAATGAGAACATGAACATCTTCATTAATACATCCTCGTGAGGTGTCTCCCATTGATGTATGAGTTCATCTCTGTGTATTTTAAATATAGGAAAATAATCACCCCATTCGTCCATAGTAGGGACAACATTAAGAAAACCAGGAACAACAGAAAAATTAAAGGGAGAAAACCTTTGAGCCAAGATTTTGTCCATTTCGAACCAGTGGAGTCGTCAATCGATTCTTTAACCATGGATTCACCAGGTGAATGATATGCAGAATGAGTGTGTCTAGTCTTTATCCACCATCAAAGACCAACTCTGATCATTTTGTTCTCCCAAGGTCTACCAGGTGTAGCCAGAAGCAGTCACACTGAAACAGTAGAGCCGAGACAGTGGAGTCGTTAGGTGAAAGTTGAAATCTTCAAAAGGTTTTGAATTTTGATGCACCGTCAGAATCATAAGTTCTTTGTCATTCTACCCAGGGAAAATCTTCAAGTCATCCCCAACAATGGGGCCAGAAATGTTAGCACTAGAAGTCACCTCTGTATTGCATCGGAGGTAAGCCCGGTACCCTTCAGATTTTTATGTCATTGGTTGGTTTTAAAAAAGGTCCAGTGGATGCAGACTCGAGATGATATCGTTTTAACTCAGACAAATGAAATAGAATGTATAAGAGATGAGGTATGGAATCAACTTCAGTCAGTAAGTCGGAGTAAGGGTGAGTAGGAGGAAGACTTTGGTGAGGAAATGTAGAGGCATTCCATGAACATCAGGTCTTTTGGAAACCTAAGGAAGAAAAATTCAAATTCAAATGCAAGAACTGAAAGAAATCATGACAATATTATAATCAAACATTCATCATAACACAATCACGAAAATTCATGTGAATCGGTCATCCATGAACTCTTTCAGTACCAGAGGCAAATAAGATGGAGAAAGAAAGTTGACTTAGATTAATCAAGAAATCTCAGATCACAACACATAACCAGAGGACTAGGGCCTTATATCTTTGATCTTTATGCTCACCTGAACCCTGACTTATTTAGAATTTCTTACTTGAAGATCCGTTAGGTGGTGGGAATGATTGCGTTGGTGGGATACTTAGCTGGTTTGGGCTCCCTGGATGGGTTCATGGGATGGATACTTGGCTTCGATACTTGGCTACTCAATTGTAGCTATTGCGTTACTCGGTTGCTTGTCTCTCGATGACTTAGCTACCGATTTGGGTTGGAAATAGCTTCACTAAAACTTTACAATACAGGAGCTTGGCTCTATCATCGACCCTTAAAAAAATATCAAAACTGAGTATTTATACTCATAACAACCTGCCAATACCAGGAGTGTGACCTGGATGTATCAATCAAAGCTTTGCGTCTGTATCTTCTTCTATTAGGCTGCACTTGTACTCCTCTATCAGATGCACGATCACATCGGTATGGATCTAAAAGGAAAATTCGTCCATAGGGTTACCATGGGCTGACTGTTCCAGAACCTCCATGCTTTCCATTTATGGATTGAGCTGATTTTTCAACTACCTGCTCAATTTACCTTAACTTATTTTCCCCAGAGAGTGGTCGAGACGAAATTCTCAGGGGACGACCACATGCCTACTCTCCAAGGCTTTGAAGATATCCTCCTTTCCTCTGGCCCCTCCTCAATGTAACATGAGACCATGACCCTGTGCTAACAACATACTGGAATTTCGCGTGTCAGAGGATTTCATATGGGTCACCTTCAAATTTCTTGATATCAGAATCGACGAAATCGCTTATCTGACCGACGATCATATCCACTTCTAAACCAACAACTGCGATGCTTCCTCTGGACTCTATAATAGTCCTCTAAACACGACTGGGGGATGGATTCTTCTTCTAAACCTTACTTTTGCATGACCATGGGTCGTGAATTAGAGCCTATATCCAAAGGCGTTTCGGGATTTATCCTTTCGGGGATTCCTACATGCTAGACTTTATAATTCTCGATCCATGAAACCATGAAATCTCTGATCAAATGCCACATGCTCCTCTAGTTTGGATGGCCCAGATTGATTTCACGATTTCACGCTTTATGACATTTTCTTGTGGCTCAACTCAAAACCCCCGAAACCCAGTTCCGTGACATTTCTTAATCCACCGCCACCTGTCCCCGCTAGATCGAACAGCTCCCACAAATCCTAGGTTTCATGACTTCGACATATCAACACATCGGGACATCGGAAATTGGCACATCGGGACATCGGCAATCGACACATCGGGACTCGGGGCATCGCAAATAGGCACATCAAGACTCAGGGCTTCACGCCTTGCTAGATGATGAAACCTCTGAAATACAAAATCACGATTTCACTTATCTGCTGCCACATGCTCCCCTAGTTGGATGGCTCAGATCATTTCAGAACTTTGTGTTTCACGACTTTGCACTATGTTTCATGCTAAAATATCCAAGTCATGAAATCATGATTGCGCTTATCTGCTACCACCTTCTCCCCTTGCATCAGAAGACCTTGATCTACCTTTGTCCCAATGGTCCAGATCTCCCTTACACGCTCGGATATAACGATCCAGATTTGATATTCACCTGCACACCTAGATGTGGATTTCGACGATCCAGATCTCTCTTTTGATCAATGGGTGCGATATTTTCGATATTTCTCATTCCGCGAGTTCTAAAGACTCTGCTCTTTGAGCGTTGTTATAGCAGAATCCCCCTGCAGACAAGTGGATTTCCTCTTGGATGCTAGACCCCTAACTCCAAGACAGAAAGTGCTATTATGGACACTAACATTCCTTTATCATAAAGCTAAACTATCAAAGAAGAAAAGGGAAGAAAGGAAAGTACCTTTTTACCGACATTTGTCCTTGCTTGCTTTAGACTAATATTGATCTCCAAGTTCAGTTGAAGGTCCTATGGTACAATGAGAAACAACAACAATACTTCCTGCTCTACTATGATTAGCTTTATAATGAATCTATGAAAGAAGCAAGTTCATATACACAAACCTTAAAGGAAACAGGCCAAGCATGAATTTATATTAATGAGAACAAAGTTTTGCTTACAACCATGGATGTAGTGTAGCAGCTTCACCAAGCTCCCTTTGTCCAAACACTTTCTCAAATAATCCACACACACATAATGTTGATGCTTCAATGATATCTCCCTTATGAGATCATAAGTTAGATGCTTTACAATGTCTCTCCCTTTCACCATGAGAAGGACTCCTTATATAGGCTTGGAGATGCCTAACCACTTGAGAGATATTTGGGATAAGTTGAGGATTATTCTCCTTTAGTTGAGTATCTTCCCTAAGATCGAGGCTTGACCTCAGATTCAAATCCAACCACTTTCAGAGATTGAGGGGATTCTTCCCTGATTTCCCTCAACAAACCAAAATTTACCCAAAAAAAGGGCAGTTCTCCCTCTAAATGGGGTATAGAGCATTCCAATGCTCCCCAAGAAGAGGGTACAGAGTGTCATCATTCCCTAACAGAGCATATGGGAGCGCTCCCTTCCAAAAATTGACTTTTTAGTGGTTTTTTCAATGGAAAAAGACTTGTACTTTTTGTCAAATGATTTCTCCTCTTGAAAACTAGTCTTTGAGGTGTCTTTCAAGTGTTCTTGACAACAATATGATATTTGTGACACTTGTGGGAGAAATGTGACACTTACAAAATTTTGTAATGACGACACTAAGCCATCATCTTAGTGAGTAATTTTCATGTGTAACAGATTGCCCCCCAAAGTGCGAAGTTAGAAGATGAGACCTGATGACTGAAGTACTTTGTAGAATTTTTCAAGCAAGGGTATGGACGCAAAGAACATGATAGAATATTCACACAAACATCCAACAAACATTAATGACATGTTTTAAACCCAAGGCAGGCATATCTATGCATGAGTGATAAAGACTTTTTAGGTATGGCCGCCATAAAATACAGTGTGGATCCATAATTATATTGATAAAAGGTATAGCCACTGAATATATATTGTGGATCTATACTCCTATGACCTGAAATGATCGTAGCCATGAAGAATACACAGTGGATCTATGAGATGACAAGACATAGCCATGACCAATACAAAGTGGATCTATGTGACAGTATATGTGTCATAGTTCAAAAGAACTCCTTCGCAACCTGGGAAAAGTATATATATGAGTGATAACTCAACCCAGGGTCTTCTTACCGATCCTGATGTAATACGAATCTAACCATGTGAATAGATGTCCCGATGTTGAACATGGTAGAAACCACTTGATTACCGGTCAATGAGGTAAATCATTAACAAGTGCGAGGGAAATCACCATTGATGTTAATGATTCCCAAGGTACTCTAGTACATTACGACGAATGTGAATGAATGAGATGAAGTTGAAAATCTGAGGAATCATTCGATCAGAGGTCAATGATGTAAACCTACTGTCAGATGTGAGGAGGCTTTCCATTGAGGCATGCAAGTACCAAGGTACTAACTGGTTTCTAAGTCTAACTCTTGGATAATGTGCTGAAGTCGACAGGAATAGACTCGTCGTAGGAGGGCATTGATGTATCCCCCATCAATGACACGAAACTGACATAGAGATGTAAATTGGTAGATCAAATAAACATGGACTGATATGGGTATTTAAACAATATATTTGTGATGGATGACTCTCGAGGCGGATACTTCCCTTGAACACTTAGGCACAACAACAGAACCATGAAATGGACCAAAACTTGATGATGTAGTGGATGTTGTGACTTTCATCAGGTGACCCAAAGGAGTAAACAAAAGTCAAAGGATTAGCTAAGTGTAGAGGTTCAACAGATTAAAATGCATGCAAACACAAAGCGTTGTGTTCAACGGAGACCGTAAGAGTTACTGGTAGTGTTCTCAAACACTGCTTGGCTTGCTTCCTTCAATTTTTCCCCCATCCAGATAGATGAGTTCCTCTGTTTAATTTAATGATCTCGAGGAGGGTAACACATGCTCGATATAAGTCACCTTCGGTAAGTCCCTCTTCCTTTGTTTAACAAACTGGAAGAAGTAAGGGTTTGGTCCCGTATGGGCCCTTCAATGTATGATTTTTTAACGAGTCTAGAGAAGGTAAAATCGGTGATTTTTCATATTTAGAGACTTTGAAAAGAACTTAAATATGACTCCAGTGTTGTCCTTTTTCATAATTTTAGTCTTGTGAAGCCGAAAAAGAGATAAATTATCACTCAAAAGACGCCCTTTCAAACCTTTTAATGAGTGGTAAAGGAAGCAAGATCACTCGACAATATTTTCATGTTTAGAGAGTCCGAAAAGAGCTTAAAGGAGACTCCAGGGGGTTCCTTTTTTATATAACCTTTACGAGTCC